>VZRZ01006207.1:1266623-1315149 GCA_013398175.1 Climacteris rufus | reverse complement strand
AGTCTTCCCAGTCTGCCCAGCAATGCCTGGAAAGTGCATGGGGTGAAGAGGTGATTCAGCCAGTGAAAGACGGTGGTAGTTCACATATTGCCTCAAAGGGCTTCTCCTTTCTTTTTTTCATCTGCTTTCTCTTGGTCCTCTAAGCTCAGAGCACTTACCCTTGCAGAACAGCTCAGGGAGATGAGGACAGACATTCCACTGTGTTTGTCCAGAGGGCATGCAAACATGTATCTAGTGCCAGACGCATGGCAATGTCTATGATCAACAGCAGCTTCAAACACATCACTATTTAATTTTCAATAAAAGTATGTTAATGCTTGTTTTAAGCTTAGAAGGGGAAAAGTAAACCAAAAGTAAACAAAAAAAAAAAAAAAAACCAAAAGGATACGGGCAGTAGCTCACATAAATATAATAAATGGATATGACATAGAATAAATATTAATTTTAGCAATAAATACTCACAAATAAAAAGAAGAGTAAAAGAAGGAGAGCTCTGCAAATTATCTTGCTTAATATGAAAATTTGAGCATCACTATCAGCATTTAGGGACTAATTCTGAAACTGCTGAGTACTCTTCCCTTCCATCAACTACTGTGGGAGTTGAGAGCACCTGGCATCTTGAGAAATCGGACTCTTTGGTGGTTTTAATTTAGTATAACAATAACGCTGAATAAAAATATTCTTGGGGATAGCCCACAATTATATAGCATGAGCTCATTTCTTCATTATAAAATGTGAGCTGAAACCATTCATAACTGGCAGCCAGTATTAAAACAGGCAATTCCAGTTTTTCATTGCATGGGAAAAGCACTAGCAAGCTTTAATGAGTTTCAAAAATAGCTGCCACATCAGAAAATTTTAATGGTGCTTGTTTTTCTGATGTGAATACCTGTTCAGCAGACATCGCTTAAACAATGGCATCCAAATAGACCAGGGCATGTAAAATAGCTACTTCTATTTGTCAGCTGCACACCCATTGTTTTCAGTCAGATCCTGCAGAGCAGCTTCAGCTGTACATTCCTGGGAAGTGAATAATATCAGTTGAGATTACGCTACAGTACCACATCTATTACAAGCACATTATAAAGATTGAATATAACCTAATTAGGAAATGCTGAAGTCGGCTGGGTGTGGATGTGGGCTGGAAAAGTCATTTTACATGACCTGTGCTTACTGAAAATGAGAGTTCACAGAGGATAAAGCAAAGGTAACACTGAAGATTTCAGTCCCAAATCCAGATATCGTGTGCGCATCCCATATTCCTCATAGCTTTCCCACTAAGCTAAACAATTGCTCCCAAGTTTCACTTCCATTAAACACTTTTGTAAACACTTGCAAATCCAGCAGGACAACCCAAATTTGGTCATATTCTTAATTTTCATGCAGATTAGGTGTAGAGCTCTATTCTGGTTTATAGTGCTGAAAGGAAGAGGTTTCAGAGGGAGGCAGGGAGTTTCATGTTAACTAAGTAAATGGGCAAGCTCTTCCAACAGCTTCGTGGGACCTTCCTCTTCTTGTAACTCTGGCTCTTCTGACACCCCTTCTAGTCTGCAGGACAGGGTTGTTTCATTGCTTTCTGCTCACAGCCTTACCACAGCATCACTAATCAGTGTTTTGGGATTTCACAGATATGAAAATCTGCATCAGCTGCCCCTGTGTCTGCACATTGTTAGCCAGGCATGCTGCTGGCTAACAACAAGTCACTGACAAAATGCCTTCAAATGCATGTCTCATGTCTTGCCTTTACTTCTTGGTCCCAAAATGAAAGTTGCATTAATCCCAACAGCTGGAACAGATCAGTGCTCCAGGCTGGATTTCTGCCTTGCCACTGATTGGAACAGAGGTTGCAGAGAGAAAACTTCAGCATGCCAAGCTGAAAGTAGTTGACTGTGTGAGACAAAGTCTCATCTGTACAGGTACTCACAAAGGACAGACCAGTTTTCCCACAGCACACCACAGAATGGTGCAATTGAGCACACGATTAAAACCAGTAAATACAGCCTCACACAACATGGTCTGTCCCCTAACTGAGTAGATACACCTGAGCAGATCTCTGCTGTTCATGTGCTTGGAACTGACTAAAAATCAACGATTACCCTTTTTTCTTTTTTTGCCATAAATATATTTTTGAGACCCTCTTCCTACCAGAAACAAAGGAATGATTCATCTTTTCTTGTGTTGGCTTTCGCACATTGTTTAAGTACTATGAAATTGATTCTCAGCTGATTTTACTGTAAGTTGAGAATAACTGTTAATATCAACGACATGATGCTGGTGTGAAATTATATGCAGGCATCACTTAAAGAAATGCACTTCGTAAGATTGCCTTTACTATGCATTTACTACAGTGTGCACTTCTGCATCTCCTGATGTTACCATAAGTGTGCAGCTCCTATCTTCTGCCTTGTAGATTGGAACCAAGTATGTCTGTACTTGTTTATTCTCACAAGAGGGATTAGCTATATCTATCAAATCCTGCATTTAAAATGCAAAATAAAAATACCTATTCCACAGTCCCACAAATATTCTCTAATTCACAATTTACACAAGCCACAAACCACACTTGAAACCACCAAACTCCCCAAGATGTCAAGATCTGACTTTTTTTCTGTTCCCTAGTGTCCCCAAAGTGGATAAGAGAAGTGAGTTGTTACCTTACTTCTAAAGCACTAGTTTTGAAGCTGTTACCTGTTGCCCCCTGGTTCCCACTTCTGAGGGTCTTATGAAAGGTAAATAAGAAAAGAATGCTTATAGTAGGTATGAATTTGCCCAGGAAAATTTTTAGGAGTCTGCAATTTGAGAAAGATGGAAGTAGCTAATCCAGGACACACCTTTTTCTTACATACAGTAAAGATTTAGTGTTTATTTTAGACTGAAAAGTATTAGTGGAAACAAAATACAAGGAAAGCTTAAAAACAGTTAGCATGATAAAATCTGATTTTTTTTTAAAGATACCTCCACTTCATAAGATAGCTAATGCATTTGCATAAAAATATCTGGAAACCTAATAACAAATATAACTGTTATGTATGTTTTAATTTTTGTAACCTTCACATCAATTATGGTAATGTTTTTACCAATGCTTCTGTTACATAATTAGATGACC
Organism: Climacteris rufus; assembly: GCA_013398175.1. Lineage (NCBI taxonomy): Eukaryota > Metazoa > Chordata > Aves > Passeriformes > Climacteridae > Climacteris > Climacteris rufus. Next base: position 1,312,043 of record VZRZ01006207.1, on the reverse strand, counting down.
TGATGTCTGGCTAAACAAACAACATACCATGTGTGATTAAAACACTGATCAAATCGAATCAGATAGTAATATGACAGTGCTGGAAAAATTCATTTGCTAATGATAAATAGTGGTGGTTTTTTGATCCACAGGCAAAAATACTTTCATCTGACCATTGTTAACTCCTTCTCTCCTTTCCTTGCCATCCCACACATACATAAATGCGTTGACATCCTGGAAGATCATCTGGGAAACAAACAAACCAATCTTTTTAAATGTGTAAACAGCCTACAAACTGGGCATTAACTACATGCAAATGGTGCATTGTTAGTGTAGTAAGAAAACACCCACTTAATTCAGTAGGAATTTTGTCTGTCTGTGTTGCCCATTTTTCACTGTAAAATAGCTAGTTTTCTCTGTTAGACAGTCTCAAGGACGATTTCTGTAAACATAGCTATGTTGTTGTAAAAATTATCTTTTTACATTCCTTTCCCATGGACACAGATCCTTTTGACGGACACTTCTTGTAACCAATATAGTTAGAGACGGAAGTGTTAATTTTCTCCAATGATCTGTGATTTAAAAAAGTGTATATAAGAATTAAACGAAAGGGGTTTCCCCTCTTTCCGCCCTTGCTCTGAACACAGCCTGAAGTCCAGCTCTCATTATTTCTGCGTCTTCGACTGATTACCGGGATAAGCCGTAATAACAGGCATCGCGGTAATATGTCTGCACTAGCTTGGTCCGGAATCAGGTGCTTATGTTTCGGTGGAATTTTGTCACTTAGCAAATATTTTAAATCCTATTTTGTTGTAGCTAAATTACTGGGTTTGAGTAACCTCTTAAGAAAACTGATATGACTGGAATACATATTTTATGTGTACCAAACCTTAATCAACAGCCTTTCTGATGAATGACATAATTTGTTTTTCTAAAGTAACCACAACACTTAGAGGTTTTCATTTGGGTTCTGGTATGTTAAATGTTGACCTCTTTTTTTTTTTTTTTTTTTTTTTATGGTGTTTACTATAGGCATATTCAACTTAAAATTATGTTTGTCAAAACTACTGTAGTGGAACAAATAGAGTCAGTTAGTAACATCTGCCAGTTTACTAGAAACACACAGAGTGTTTTTGTTACAAGATTTTCATTACTTGCAGTGGCCAGTGCTCTGAAACTTCCAAGAACATTTCCTTCTATTTGGTCTAAATTTTCAAATTTCTACAGAGAGGTATGTGTTAACCCAAACCAGATTATAGCTGTGAATTGATATCATCTGATGAATAAAAAAAAGTGCAAAAGTTTGTTACAAACCCTCCTGTAAATGCAGCCAATATGGAATGTAACGAATCTTTCCAGATCTGAGCTAGCACTGCACAGAGAACAGAAAACTGCACTGCTTTCCAACCATTTGTTTATTCAGCCTGTCTGAATACTTACAAAATCTGTTGCATGAATCATTATTTTTGACTTCTGTATTCAAGGCTATAAATAAATAAAAAAAAAAGAAATTGCTTTCAATATCTAATTTTCTTCCATTTTGATCTGATTTTTAAGAAGTGGGAATTTCTTTTTTTTCCCCATCAGCTTTGAGTTCCTTTCAAATATTTCGGGTAGGTTAATTAACCTTCAATTTAATGTTTGAGCCACATCAACTTAAAGCTAGGGTATTTGTGCTTAGCTTTGGATTTCCAGTATGTGTGGCTCTCTTGTATTTCTACCCTTGAAGAGATGACTTTTCTCCTCAGTCTATTCCATTTTTAACTGGACTCCTAACTGATGTGCAAATCTCAGTTGTGTATTTTATGCAGTACAGGCACAGCTTTTGGAAAAAAAGACCTTGGCAGCATGGAAAAATGTCATGTAATGACTCTCTCGTGACATGTTCAACTTAAAAAATGCATCATTGAACAAAAATGCCAGAGCAGATTACAATAAATTCCCTAGTGAATTCCATCAAGAAAGGAAGTAGTCTTACTCAGCGTTTACTCACAGCCAGCCAGTTCCTGAAATCGTGGACAAAGATTTACTCAGGCTCTGATTTGATCAGATGTGCACATGGCAATGCAGAGGCAATCTTGCCTGAAGCAATGCAGAACTCTCAGCATTTCCAGTGGTTGGGAAAAGGGAGGAAGGTATAACCTGGAAGACAGAGGATGGGATCCTATTTCTGCATCTCAGTATTTTCATATTTACCTTGGTTTGGTCTTGCTTGCTATTGTGTTGTGTTTATTTTAAAATTGAGTCAGAATTTATGGAGCCTTTCAGGAGGATGTCCTGCAACCTATGATTCATGACATCCTGCAGAAATTGCACACTGATTAATAATACCCTCTCTGCATGGAACTGCACTTCTGAGCTGTAAAACATAACAAGTGCTGACAAATCCTTCTAATGTAATCCTGTCACAGACCTGTTTTGTGCAGTGCAGCCTTTCAGAGTATAGGTTTACCCCCCTACAAGGCTTCCAGAGAGTTTGGTGGTGCTCACAGGCCTCACAGAGCCCATCCCTCCACATACACTGACCAACAGGAAATAAGGGGTCATCATTAAAGTTACCCGAAAAACTGTTGGATATTTAAAATGCAAACTTTAAAATTAAAGTTTTGGTCTGTAAAGCAAATCACCATGTCCAGCACTTCCTGCTGTGGAACAGTCCCAGGGATTTTTCCTGGGACAGGTAAACTTACGGCCCATTTGAGTTCAAAGGAAAATTGTTGATTTCAGGTAGTCCTCTGCCTGGCAATATATCTAATAAGATTTACAAGTTTGGAGCACATTGACTAGCAAGTTGTTGATAACATATTTAAAATTACACTGTTGTTTAGAATAAACCCCACATTATTTGCAAATTAACAGTATTAACAGTTAGGGAAATTAATTTTGAAAGATGTAGTCTCTTCAAAGAGAATTAGAAATAAAAATGTAGAAAGGAAAATGCCATCAAAACCAAGCTGCTAAAATGATGCCGCATGCAAGCATGTGGCTTTATAGTTCATGATTGGGTCCCAATAGGGATTGGTTAAAGGTTTATAGGTTGTCCCATGTAATTTGCTGTTACTTTGCTGCTGAGATTTGCCAAAATGTGCCCTAAACAGAAAGTCCTGCCTGGGCATCAAACTGTCTTACTAAAACATAGTGCCAATGACATTATGTGTGCCTTACTGTTGTGGGAATTCTTTTTCTGCGAGGTATAAGGGTTTTACTCTCCTCAACAGGAATTACCTGAAAGGAAATTATTGACCAGAGAGATAAATGCTGATCTGAACTGAATCACCTTACCGCTAGAGAATAATTTCTGTGGGTGTGAACATGACCACTGACACTAGAGAAGGACCAAGAAACGCTGAACTTTTACATTCCAGCACTTCTCATGTTGTAATATTTCCATGTGCTGTAAATAGCTGTGGCTTCAGCAGCACAGTACAGGATGTTGTAAACTGAAACACTTCCTAAAAAACACAATGCCTGCACAGGTGCAGTGAGCCAGCAGGATGACATAAAGAGTTATTCTGTGACGCTCATCCTCACAAATGTCTGTGTCTCTTGATCCCTTGGCCATAAGAAACCCTTTGGCCACCTTTTCTCTTAGCATTGAGAACTCCAACATGCGAAGAATGTTTTCAAACAGGATGACAAGCCTACATCCTGCATGGATTTGAAAGGAATTGGTTGCAAAAAAGCAGGCAATAGCCCATAATATCCTTCCTGCTCAGTTGGCCCTCCTATCACTGCTGATATCAATATGGGAAGTCCCAAATAAATAGAAGCTTTAAACTTCCCTTGTTGTGCTTCATTCCTATTTGGCATCTAAACCCCTAAACCCCTATTATTTGCTATCCAATGGGGAGACAAATGGATCATCGATTAGCTCATGGTGTGTTGGAATCGAGGAATGTGAGTACGTGAAATTGCAGCACCATTAGGTCACCCTGGGCTGTTAGTTGCTACAAGCCAACCTCACCCCATTGTTTTTCAAGGATCTTTCCCATTCCCTGTGGAACACAAGTATGCATGGTAAATGCATCTGGCACATCTGGGCTGTGTCCAGGCTGAGGGCAGATGCCTCCTATGGTATCCATTGAGGATCCTGGTCTCCTCACAGCACTGTCAACGTCTTGCCCTGAGCACATGGCAGCTCTCTGCTCAGTTTCCATGTTGCTTCCTGCAGAAACCAGGGCAGGGAGGAGACAGACATGTGTCTGAGTTCATCTCCCATACAGAGCTGGGAAGTGACTGGGCTGCCCTCACCCAGTGGATCGGAAGTGCTTCTGGATCCACCAGTTTAGACAGGCCTCAGGCTGGTTCCACGATGACTGTTTGGTTTGACACTGAGAGTCACCCCTCTGTAGGTTCAAAACACAGGCCACACCTCACTCCTGCTTGCATCTCACATCCAAGCTCTTTCCACAGCATCCATGTGGTGCTGCTTGACCTCCCAGTAGAAATGCCCCTGTAGTTATCAGCCTTTCTCTGTCTCCGCAGCTGATGCCCGTAGCAGGGGCAGACTGGGGACGGTGGGTGGGCAGGAATGGGGCATTGCCTGATTGCTGCTCAAGGACTCCTTGCTCTGATGGGGTGCAGCCCTGGGGTGTTTGGAGCAGAACAGGACTCCCCTTCAGGTGCTGGCCTCCTTCTGGCCATGTGGTAAGGATCTTCCAGGAGGGAAGTGAGGTGGGGGGTGGGTTTGGCAACAGCTCAGACCCAGTGGCACCATTAGGCCTCTGCTGTGGGCACCTCGGTGAAGCAGGGACTGGATTAAATCTGTGGCTGTCTGCAGAGATGTATGTGTTTTGTCTTAAATGTCTCTGCAGTTACACAATAATTGTGTAACTTTTATCACGTCTGCTTGTTCTTCCTCACGGGTCATCTATGTCTTATGTTTTCACTGTTTTTCCAAGTTTCAAAGACAGAAAAGAGTATTTCCTATGATTTTCTGGGACAAGACTCCAGTAGTAACTGTGTCTTTCACTAATATGCCTTTTGTCAGCAACCAAATGTGACGATTAGTATTCATTTCCATAACACAGGTCTCATAAAGAAAATAGCATAATCAAATAATGCAGCATTTTGTATTGCTTAATTGATGGAAGGGAAAGGCTGAGATAATTTACCTTTTCATCATCCTTCAAATTAAAAATCTCATGCTTTAGGCCTCTGCCCAGAGCTCCACTTTGTTACTATTAGGTTAAGGAGAAAAGGGTATGGGGACCGGCCAGATTCTGATATGTATGTGCTCTTTTAAAGGGCTGATTCTGCTTTCATTGAACATAGTGCAGATCAGAAGGAAATTCCACAGGCATCAGGGGAGCTGGGAAAACATGAGTGATAATATCTGGATCTTAGATATTTATAAGAAACAGTGTTCATGTCTGCCGTACATCAGTTTAGTTTGAAGAGAATGTACAGACCAAAATCTCAGACTGATGGTGATCACTTAATTCCTGTTTTCTTTTATATATATATATATTCTCTTCTGCCTTAGATTTGGGTAAATACATAAAGTAATGAATAAAAAAGGAAAGAAAAGTCTGCACTAAGTAGATAACATTGTACTTTGCAAGCAAGTCCTTGATGTAGCAGACTAAGCTATTTGACATGAAAACTTTTAGGTGAAGATTAATGTACTTTTAAAGTGTTTTCTGTAAAACATCCTGAATCTCCATGTATATCAGAGAAAGTAATTAATTTTTTTAGCAATGGCCGAGTGATTCTGGATAAAAGGCTTAAAACTGGACTTGGAAGGCATTATTGTTTTCATTAATTGAGGGATGAACAGGATCAGAGCTGACGAGTCATTGCAGGAGCCTGCTGGAATGTTGCTCCTGCTGCGTATTGGGACCCGCAGGTGCACAGTTCGTGGCCGAGATATTCAAAATTAGTAAGGAGGCATTCAACATTCAGCAAATTCTTACTACATGGAGAAGGTTTTCTCTGAAGGAGAAGAGCATGGTGGCCAAACTACTCATGGCAGTATATAGTGCACATTACAGTATGGAAATACAGTGATTTCTGATCTGCTTTGACTTTGTGCCTTGGTTTCTTTTTTTAGCAGTCCAAACACAGTAACACACTAGTGAGCAGGACCCAGTACCAAGAGATATCTTGAATGTTTTCCTATGGGCTTGTTTTGCCTTTTTTAGCCTCTAGCCTACACTGAAAGAGAAAGTGAACATCCTGGGACTGGAAATCAGCCAAAAGCTCAGGGACTTCTCACCTACAAGAGCTTCTTGGGGAGCACAGCGGAGAGCATGTGTAAATGATGTGAGCTGTTGTTACTCAGTTTGCAATCTGAAAAATTAGAGTCAGATCTGCTCTGCTCTGCAAAGGACTCTGCCTACAAAATAAAGCTTATTCCACTGGTATCACCACTTCTCCAGAAAGACTGAAAATTATGTCTACTTTTAAACACCATGCTTTTTTACAATGATTTGTATTTCTTTTTCACATATTTTGAAAGGGTTTCGTTTTTGTTATGGACAACTACTGAGAGAATTTCTTAGCATGTTTTATGCTGTTCCTCCTAAGGTTTCCTTTAATCCCAAACAATAGAAAGTACAGTTGTATGCCTTTAATAAGATCTTTCTGACCTGATCAACAGAAGAAGGTGGCTGTAATCATGTAAAAATATGCAATGAATCTGAATCGAGTCTGATCCAATTCTAGTCATTAATACACAATACAGATTTTGATTACATGATTTGTAATCATGATTCCTTAAGCAGCCTTAAAATACTCATTCATGACAAATAGCTGGTAGGAGGACATGATTCTGCAGGAGGACTTTTGAAAACTTTAAGTAATTTCCAATAGCACTAGCATGCATTAATAGCTGTGAATGATACAGCCAAACTGCCATTCCTAGCATGTTCCCTTTTTTGTTGTTTGCTTTCTGATTCCCATCATGTGCCCTCTTTCTTTCTGCCTGGAAATCTTGCCTGGGCAAATTCGTATCACTTTCTATATTTGTCTGGGATTTTCAGCCTTCTTAGAGACTAATTCGTGGTGAAAGGTCAGATGCTGTTTGCATATGCCCTGAACTGACATGTGAGCTGACAGTTTTGGACCTGGCTTGTATACAGAGGTCAAAGAGAACTATACTGTGTGTGGGCACACGGTGTGGATCCATACCTCACACACACAATGCCTGATAGTTTGGCAAGCATGGGGTATACCCCACATGCATTATACAGCCACCTTGGACCTGTGCAATCAGTTTGACACTTTCAGGAAGAATTAGCTTTAATGACTGGGCTTTGTGGAGAGACAGTAGGTCTAGGAAACCCCAGAGATATGTATGGTGGTGCCACATAGAGATAAAGCATCTGTGGCAGAGTTCAGCTGGTTCTATCCTCTATTGCACCAGAACATTTAATCAACTTTAATACTCTACTTCCAGTTAATTAGATTTGGCTCTCTTGAGTGCTTTCTCAAAGACAAGCTCTCATTGGAGATACTGTTATTTCTCACTTGGCCCAGCTCTAAGTTTTTTTCAGGACTACCAGAGATTTGGACACTGCTGCCTTTTGTGGCTTATTGTGAATCCACATTAGACACTTAATTATGTGTGGGATCTCAAGGAACTCCTGATGATCTCCTGTGACAAGATCATTCATTCTCACACATGGATGATGTGGCCTGCTGAGCACATGTATATATGACCCTCTGAAGTGTAGCTGAAACACTGAGGTATAGTTCCTTTTTCAATTGACTCATTTTAACTGGAATTTAGAATAATCAGACATTCTATTTTTTTTTTTAGATTTATGTAATTATATAAGCACCACTAAGACTACAAATAAAGCCTTAGATCATTGTGAAACAGCAACAAGAATCCAAGAAAAACTCCAACTTACCAGAAGAATGTTCACTCATGGATGGAAAGATAAATATTTCTAAGACTCACATCATAATTTTAGCAATATCTGAAAGAATGTGGGGTTTTTTTCCCAGTTTATCTTTTACCTTTAGTAATTAGAAGTTATGGTTCTTGCCTGGAGGAACTCCAGTTTCTATTTAGCTTTAATTTCAGTGCATGAATGGAATGCAGCCTTCTATGCAAAATGCACATGCTGCCCCATGGCTTTCTCATGGCTGAGGATGTGCTTGTCTGGTGCTTGGTGAGCTACAGTTGGAAGAAAAAAGAAAGCTCTGCCTTTTGGATTGTGCAATGTCCTTTGCTTATGGATGTGTGGGATAGATTTGTACATAGATAGGGCTGTTGGTATCATTTCCATATATGTGAGCTTGTCAAATATATATTTACCTTTTAATCATGGTTGCATTTATGCTCATCACATGGCTTTGCTTCATTAACTCTTTCATTCTGAATTTTCAGTCAAAAAGGGTTTCCCAATCTATTCCTTTTCAAAAACACTATCATATAGGAGCAGAGATAAACATTAAAAAAGGAGAATCATCTTTTGCCAAGATCATACATCCTAAAGAATTTCGTCCCTTTGTTTGACTAAAATGTTTTATTTAAACTAATAACTGCTTTTATAACACACCAGCTCCCTTCCCAACTAAGCTACTTTGAGATGTGTAAAAGCAGTCAGAAAAACAGATCATACCAATTAAAATTTTATGAGTAGCTGGTTTACCATGCAATTTATTGCATGTAATTGCAGAACTCACGCATCCAAAAATAATAAGATAGTTTCTCCCAAAATCATAAGAATCTAAGTAACAAAAATGTTGCAGCTGTTTTTATTCCTTGATGTTAGATACCCTTTGTGTGACCTTCTACCTAGTCTGTGTCCTACCTTGCTATAAAAACAGCATATGATATTGTATTTCATTCTTCTTAAAAGTCCACTATGTCCCTGGACATTCAGCAGGTCTCTCTGACGTATCATCAGTTCCTGTACAGTTTTACTCAAATCAAAAATAGTTGTAAATAAGAATCATTCCGTATGGGCATTAAGTTAATCAGCACGAGTTTTCTCATTAGTGTGGTGTCTGTTTGCACAAACTCATATAAGCAATACCTACTATGAAGCTTTAATGCTGTTTAAACAGAAGTTGGTACTGCATTTCTTCATTTAGCCCTTCTAATCCCAATATTTTGCAAAATCTGAATCAAACCTTGAGATCAGCCTATGAATCACATATTAAAAAAAAAAGGAAAGTTTAACTTTTTTTGTGTGTATCTTTTTCTGTGTGTCTTTATAACTTATTTAATAGTACCATGTGTTCATTCTTTTTGCAGTGCAGAATTAGTTTTTTACGAAATGTAGTAAATTTCATAGGACGTAGAGTGAAAGGCTGTGTAGGCAGCTGTACTGCCATTGTAGCATCATTTAAAATGTTCCTGCTTTCCTCCCCTGCCAGCTATGTATAAAGACACCTGAAGTGAGGTAGGGGGATAGACAGAGCAGTCTGGCTACAAAGTACTTGAGAAACTGTCACAAAATCAGTGTCTAGTCTGCAAAAAGAAGTTTGCAATTTTTATTATAGATTCTGTATTTTGGTATGTACTTAAAAACATAGTGAGGAGATTTAAATTAAGAAGGAACAGTGGACTGAAAAAAAGATTAAAAAGCAAAATAACATATCTTAAATTTCCAGCTCCTAGAATATATGTCATTTCTAGAATGGGATATACACCATGCTTAGCATGGAAATAGGCAAGTGTTTGTAGTGCCTTTATTTGAAAACTGTAATGGGAATATTTTTTTTAATTTCTAAAGTTTGGTTCCAAAGTCACTCATGTTTTTATTGGTAGACCAAACTATGTCTGCAAAAGGGCTCTTTTAATTTTGTCTAACGAAGTAAAAATGAAGTTTATATTAAAATATTAAAATCAAATATAGTTACATGAACTTCTAGACATTGAAGGCTGAGTCATATCCTGCTGCAGAAGTAAATACTGATAATATTACTTTGCATTTTTTGATTGAAAGCACACTTGATTATCAACTAATTATCTACTGATTATCAATTATTTACTAATTTATCCTCTCTGACATAGAAGTGACTTCCATTTTATGCATGGAGTGGATCAGATTTACCTGACACTACATCCTGATTCAGTGATGCAGTGAAGATCAGACTTCAAATTTCTGAGCACATTGTCTTCCACTGGCAGTTAATAATTTGATAAATTTATGTAACTGAGTAAATGTGATCAAAGCATTTTAGTAGTTAACCTGTATTATAAAGGCTAATTTGTAACTGATTAAGTACTAATGGAATTTGATCTATTTGACCTGGAAGTCTGCAGCCTTGATTTTCTGGAGAGTCTATGTGGTTGTTTCCACCAAGAGAAAGTGAAGATAAATTGCTTTCAAGTCTGAAGTGCAGTATTTTACATTCATTGTGCACTTCCAGACAAGTGGAAGTGATTCCACAAGTAATGTGGGTCTCTGGACATGAACCCTCATACTCTAATCTCAGGCTGTAGTGTCATCATGCACCTCACATGGTAAGGCAGATAGAATACAATGCACTGCTCCAAATGTAAACTGGAAAACAAAGAATACAAAAGCAAGACACACATCATCTCTACAGCACCATCTTGCCTCTTTTGGAAATGATGACACCACACACCAGAAATGCAATAGCTTTGCAGATGGTGTGGGGACACTTTGGGAACCAATGCCAAGGCAGAGCCCTGAAAGCCAAATGCTTAACTCTTCTCTTTGTTCAGACAAATCCCCAGCTCAGGTCAGTTACATGGAGTAGGAGACAGTCCACAGGAGCCATCTCAATGTCTGTAAATGTTATGTTTCTCCTTTCTTCTGCTCTCAACATGACTTGCATCCCTTTAGCCTTCGTTAAATATTGGAGTCCTTTCTGCAGGACACATCCAGCTTGCTTATAGTTTCTATGGTGATAGAAGAGCTTGTATACCACTGCAGGAACAATCTACAGAATGAAGTGTTGACAAAAGTCTTGTTTCATGTCCATGTTTACTCCCCCTCTTGCTGCACTAACAGCTCTGGCAAAGTGCTGCTCAGTTTGTTCACCATTCACAGCTACATACAGCCCATGGCTGCAGCCAGAAGGGGTACAGGGAAATACTGCATTTCAAACCATTAGAGGACAACCCCAGGGAAGGCAATTATTTCTACTGTTTACTTCCCAGATTTTGGACACCTCAGAGATTGTGTGTGACCAAAGCATTTCTTTGAGGAACGCCAAGCTCAGCCAGAGGGTGCCTCCAATTCACAGCCTGTGGCCGTGTCTGTTGTGAGGACAGGCAGGGGAGGAAGAGGGAGCAGGTTCGATGGAAATACCGAGTAGAGCTGCCCTTCTCTCTCAGCTCTGGCTGCTCAGTGTTTTTCACTGGCCCTTGCAAAGCAGGAGCCTCTGACCTAATCACTCAGCAGCTTTTTTTGACCGCACTCTGTCTCTCTCTTTAGGAAACATGATTACCGGGTCCTAAATGCTTCCTAGAGTCTTTCATCTTTCCTCTATCTAATTAATGCTAATTTCCTTGATGGTTCTCCTAAAGTACAGTTGGAGCCTGGATGTAGATTACAGAGCACTTTACCATATCAGCAATAAATCAGACAGAGACTGTGAAGCACATATAATATGCATTTCCTGAGAGCTGTGAAGGGTGGGACTTTATCTTGCAGTGCATTAGTGCCCCTAAGATTGTGTAACACTCTAAGTCACTCAGTTATCATGACTCTTGGTTGCCTGGAAATCTTATTCCATTACACCATATGTCTATTTAATTTTTGTAGACAAATCAGTTTGGCACATGTTAACCTGAAACTATAACTTTTGTCTTTCAGACAGTTTTCAAGAGTGATTTTCCCAAGGAGCAAAATGTGTTGAGAGGAATAAAGAGGGCCTTAAATTGTCTTCGGGAGGATCACCCTCATATTTTGAAGCCACAAGTGTACTTAAGACGTAAGAGAAGAATACACATTAAAACTAAAAGATATATGCAGCTTGCACTGTAAAAGGTTTGATATAATTAAATTAATGAAAAGAAAATTATCCTCCATTTTAGAGATACTTGCCTCCAGTAAGAAAGGTATATGGGTTATTTGGTTATTTTTCAGTGTAATGTTACATCACTTGGCTGTATAACTTAAGCCAAATCATGCAGCCAGCTTCATTTCATGTATAACTGAGAAGTCTTGTATGTTGGACAAGCATGTTTCAAGGTATATCTGTGTATGTACATGCAGAAGTGCAGGTGGAATTTGGATACCAAGCTTTAATACCTCCTAAATGCTCCAAAATCCAAACCTATCCAGCTCTGTAAGTATGATATCGACTGTGCTCCACTGTCTGGTCATTTCCAGTGGTGGAAAGCAGAGATGAAGCATGACTCTTTTGGCTTGGTCGTATTTTACCATCACTTCTTACTGATTACCCAGGGATCTCATCAACCCAGGGAATTCCCACAGATTTAGTCTCTGCTACTCTGAACAGTAATTCTTTGATGGCAATACACACCCCAGTACAGTTCACAACTTCACTCAGATTACTGTTATAACTCTCAGTTACAGGATTGGCTCAGTTTCTCTGTATCTTCTCTTACTGCCAAAGATCAGAAAAGCTCTCAGTAGATCTTCCTAGCTAAAATACAGCATCTTCTAAAATCCATTCAAGGAAGGAGAAGTCAACAAAATTGACACTTTCCTCCAAACTTCCCCATGTCTTTACCTGAGGTTTTATACAGATTATAAAATAAGAACAGGATCAGAGCACATATATATACATTTAAGGAAATCCTATACTGAGCTTTTTACAGAGATGTTTTTCTGAGCCCTCAGATATGAAAATCCATTCATTTTTTCAATAATAGCTTAGCTTCAGTGATCCAAACCCAAAGTATTTTCATTGTACATTATAATACCCATGTTTTACAAAACCCATGTTTTACAAAACCTATGTGTAATGTCATTTAAAATCCTACTCCCTTTTAATGAAATACAGTAACGGGCTCTTCTACTGAAAAGTTCATTAAATGTTTCTGTATTGGCTTCCAGCTTGTCTGGTGTTTTTGCCTGGCAGAATACAGTGCATCTTTGTTTGTTATTAATGGGCTGAGCTTCTGGACAAGACCATGCTTTTTGCCACTGCAGAATTTTCATACAAACAATGCACTGTAAACCAGACAGAAACAGAAATTTTCATGCATCCAGAGGCCTATTTTTGATAGAGTAAGTTGTCACTTTCATTAGACAAAAGGTGAAATAGAAGTTTCTCCCCTTCAGAGCATAAAATAAGTATTTTTTAAAAATCCTAGGCATTTTAGCATTTGCAAAGCTGTGAGGAATGTGGGAGGCTGTTAATCTGCAGGTCTGGTCTTTGGCCTGTATGAGTCCTCCCCTCCTTTTGACTCCAAGATGAAGGATAATGGTGTGAATGCTGCAGATGCAGAACTACACAGAAGAGTTGCCAGATGCCGACAAATCACTGTCAAGTGTTGGAGGAACTTTTCCAGCAGTGCTGCAGACTCTGGGATGGAAATGTGCCATTCCCAACAGCACTAGGAGCCATGTGCAACACTGCTACATCCCCCAAGCACTCCTGAGAAGCCCAAGATCTAAATGCTGAAATACAGCATTTTAATCTTAGGTACCTTCCTGCCCAGGCAGCCGGGAATCCTGTACCAGAGCAGTGCAGAGGAGCCTCTGAGGCTCACTAAGGCTCTCTGTACTTCATGGCATGCTCAGCACAGGTGGTGGAACAGGAGAGCAGCTGTGCCTGGCCCTGCGCCCAGCGGGCAGGAGCTGGTGGAGATGGTTCTTCTCATATGGAGGAGTTAAACAAGAGGTTTCCTTGGCAGTGCATCTGTCCTCTTAATCCTCACTCCTACAGCTGAACATGTCTTCTGAAATGGAGGCAATTTTGAAAACTGTCTAGGAACTGTTGACCCTTTGAGATCTTTATACTACAAAGACAATTTTTGGGGAATCTTGCAGAGATTGTCACCCCTAGAGCCAAAATAAACATGCGCCTTGGTCTCAGCTGAAATATGGCATAAACCTGGGTAATGTGTTAAAGTTGGGAAAAGGGAGTTGTGCTGTTGAGCCAGTATGTGAATTGTTGGGGTGTTCATGACACACTTTCCCTTGTGCTGTCTCCTTAGCGGGGGGGGGGTGTGGGGTGGGGGGGCAGCTCTGTCAGACAGGAATAGAGGAATTTTCTGAAATTAACTGATCTAAATTCACCACATGACACCACATCCCCTAAATGGCAACAGAAAGCTCTTGTGGAGCTGAATATTTTATTGGCAGCATTTCTGGCTTCCTTCATTCTAGAATGATTGGAATTGGGATGAAACAGAAGCAGGCAAAATGGCCCCCTGAATCACCTATTCATGAAGCACAATACAATAAAAGACAAGGCAAGAGTCACTCATTTAAACTGCCTTAATAGCATTCACCAAATGTACATATTTAACCACCAGCAATCTAAATTACTTCAAGTGTGCTCCTTCCCCATTTTCCAATCACCCTCATCTAAAACCTACCCTCCTACCTTAAGGCTTCTAGGTTTTGAATGAAGAAAAGTTGTGTTATCTGTTATTTGTCAAAGCGAAGATCTCCTTCAACTCAGTACAGGATGAAAACTTGGAGTGGGTCCCTAGCCTTGACCAGGTCACAAAGTGAAAGTCCTACAAAGACAGGAGTTTCAGTGTTAATTTACTCGGAAGGGATGGTGATCTGAGCAAGGTGGACTTGTATTTCCTGACTGCTTGGCAGACATGAATCTCTCAAAATGATTTTGTGCACAGTGGCTGCCCCATGCTTAGAAGTCTCATATCCTGGAATGACATGTAAAGAAATTAAAAAGGGAGCAGCAGTGGTTTAGTAAAAAAAACACCTCAGAGTATGAAAATGTGTATTTTTTTAAAGAAAGAAGAGTGTGGAGAAGGTTCTAACATAAGGCCCACAGTGGAAGAAACAGCCTATCTTTGAAGACAAAGTTATCTTTTTCCTTTTTTTTTTCCCAAAAGTTCTTTGCTCAATATCACAAGGAAACAGCATGATTTTTAATGTACTCTAGCAAGATGAAAATCCAGGTTGTTTTTTTCTTCAGCTGTTTATAGTCTAGTACCAGCAGCCACTTGCTGAAAGCAACACCCAAAGCTCGGGAATGTGCTGCATGTTCTTCAGCACCATCTACTGGTACTTGCCCTATTCACCACTTGGACACTGCCTTACCTACAGGCCTCGAGAGAGTCAGGAAAAAAGAAAACAAGAAAAATTCTCCAAGAGACTGCCCATACATAGTAAACCTAAAGACTAGCCTGATTGAACTGGTGCTTAAATAGATTTTGATTCTAATAAGAAACAGTACAAATCATCAACTTAGAAGGTGTCTAATTGAGCTTATGGCCGTACATGTTCCCTAACAAAAACATAATGAAGGCCAGGGCCAGAGTAAAACAGGTCAGAGTAAAACAGAACTCATGAAGTAATGGAAACACAAGATGAGGTTATCTGGGCAGGGAAAAAAGCTACAGGAAATGTAAGACGATATTAACCTAGAAAAGAGTTTTGGAAGCCAGGACTGAGGACAGGATGTATTTCCTGAGATCCGTGCCTTAAAAATGTCTTTCTTGAACAGGCTGGGACTGTTACTCTCTAGTTTTGCACTACTCTTTTTAAAATAAAAAACTGGTTAAGAGGAAGGCATAACTATGTTTTTTAAAAAACTTTAGATAAACAATCTCTGACCCCTCTGAGTAGAGCAGCTTTACATACTTCTTCAGTGGGACAGATTTGGGGCTGGGTTTATTGACAATCTACTGTCTTCAAAACAGTGGCATGGAAACAAAAGGGAAAACAAAATTTGGAGCATAACTTGCAGACAGTGTAAATTAGTGCAACTCCCTAACATGAAAAGCAGTTCCTGATTTGCGGCAGTGGAGGAACCTTCCACTCTGTTTGATGCCTTTTCTGCCAGTGGACTAAACTCAAACTGAAGCACAGCCACTGAGTGAGCCCTGAAATACACTCAATAAGCTGAATAATGTTCAGTGCCAATTTTCAGTATTCATTTAATTGATAAAAGGTGATGTGCCAAAGGCATTCCAGATAGCCAGGAATGAGGTTTTCCTGGTGTCTCAGAACATGTAAAAAGAAAAGAGAAAAATTACATAACATAATGTGCTACTGACAAAGTTGCATAAATACTTGTTAAGCCTGTATAAGGATTTCTGAGGATTTTTTGTTTATCTACATCTGTCTTAACAGGTTTATAGCAGTTCAGTGAAGCAGTACAGAGAGAAAGGTATAGTCTCCTCACCACAGAACGTGATCTTGAAGTGAGCTATTCCAATAAAAACCCATTGATAAAAGGCTTTCACACACAACTTTCTACTCACAGCCTTTACTTCTTAGAAACTTTCTAATTAACATTATACTTAATTGCAACATCAGTGAAATGGTGACAAAATTAATATCTTGCATCATTTGTTTGCAGTGTCTTTTTTGATCGCAGCGCCTTTTGAAAGATGTTTCAAAGTTTTCAGCTTGGCCTTATGAGAACAAAATCTAAGCAAAATATTATTTGCTTAGATTTCCAAAATATTATCAGTGCTTGTTTATGCTTGTTTATGCTGTTGTTACAAACACAAATGCCTCCGCTTGCTAAAGACAGGATAACTCATTTACTGGCTGTAGCTGAGGAATCCAGCAAGCTGTAGTTCCTCATGACAACTATAGGCTTGTGATCTTGTAAACCTTTGTGGAAAATGTTATTTCCGAAGGAAATACAAGTACCTGAGACATCTTCTGAAGTTAATGACTGTAGCTCTGATTGATAGAAATGGCCATATGTGTGGGCAAATCTTTACTATAGAAGTCTGTGGATGAACAGACCATGGGTAAAGCAAGACTGGATGACAAGGGAGGGTAGGGAGACGAAGGCTTGAAATTAGAAATGCCAGTGACATTCTTTGAAAAGGCAACTCATAAAGAATGAGCAAAGGCAGATTAAGAAGTAGTAAAAGTTATGGAAAATTTTTCCTCAGGAGTTATTCTGGAATTGATGCAGATCAAGCTATTTACTATTTATATAATTCTTTGAAAAGACTAAAAGAAAACACTGGAGTATGCTTTTGGAGTTCTAAAACATTCAACAGTTGCAGTGCAATTTTATGATGTTTCCAAATTTAATCATTTTAGCAACTACAAGCTCAGAAATTTGCTACTGTACTTAACTGAAGATCAGAAGTTGGCAACATGTAATTCCAGATGGTTTAAGACACATTCAGGATGCCCAGATAGAGCTGAAAAGTGTTTGGTGAACATATGGGTGAGTGAGTTTTGTGATACATTGATAGCATTACATTTCTGGCAAAAGACAAATGACTTTTTCCCATTTATAAGAAATTAAAGCTTTGATAAGTGTCTGTCTCAGATAACAGGGAGTAAAATGTGCACGAACAAATTTTCTAGTATCATCTATAATGCAGGTGGAACAAATCCTAGAACTTAGGGTGAAAATATAAAACAAAGAAGCCCCACAGCTGGAGTGCTAAAGCTGGAATTTGGCCAGGACTTGCAGATGTAATTATAATCATATCTTCTTCTAAAGGCTGCAACTCATTGTGTCAGTCAGTGTTACAATTTGGTCTTCAGCTGCAGTTCAAAGTGCTGTTGCAAACTACCATGTCTTCCATGCCCCAGGGACAAGTCAAAACGTGACATTAAAGGAAGGTGCTATTCCTTGGTCTGAGGGTAATCAAAGAGCACTTTGGAAGATTCTGAGTCAGTACCTAAGCAGATGGCCTGTGGTAGTAACAGATTTTAGTTTCTATTCCCTTCCCATTCAGTGTTTCACATGTCACACATATCTTTTGCTGGTACTAGCATAGTATGTCCTATATGCAAATAGCAAAGCCCAGAATAAGATTAAGAAAGAGTAAAACATGCCTCCCACATGCACACGTGAAGGACGGGATTTTTCCATGTGTATCAACAAACTCATCCAAGAACTACAATGAAAGGAATGTAGCTTCCTGTTAATAAAGCCAAAAGCTCATGGCAAGGAGTATTTCTAAATAATCCAGAGCTGAGACTCCTACCTTCAGTTTGCATGGGGACATCTGTGCACCCAGGGGATGTACAGGCAGAAGGGAAATAACTCCTAGCCAGTCCTCACTCCATGCCAGGGGCTCAGCCAGCCCAGGGTCTCCTCAGCTGCCCTACAGTAATGCCTGGAGCTGTTTGCCCTCCTGCCACAACCCACACCCACAAGTAGTTAGTTGAGGCCACAAGCATGTTGCAGGTCTCAGACCCTGGTCCACTGCATGCATCCCTCCAGAGGAATTAATGTACTGTCAGTGGTGAACATACCCCAGCTCTAGTGAAAGCTACATCCACTGCTGAAGTAGGCACTGAAAAGATGGATGGGAAATCTTGAAAGAAGATTTTATTGATGGGTAGGGTCCTACAGCTCAGTAAGCAAGTCACATTATTGTAGCTGTGCAGTAACTATGCTAGTAGCTGTATTCTGTATTACTTCCACTCTCTTTTACATGGCAAATAGTGGATGACTCTTCAGAGAAAACAAGAAAAACCAAGCATCCAGTCTCCTGTTTGCAGACTTCCAGCCAAGCCCAAATTTCTGGGCAACTACAGTGTTTTGCTTCCAGAAACCTGAACACTGTTTAATGATGCAGGGTAATTACAGCTATGTCCTAGTGACAGCTGGATCTTGTTGTAGATAGACAAGATATAGGAGCACCTGGAACAGTTCTCTAGTAAACAGCATTAATCAGAGAGTTGTTGAGGAGGGCATGAAAAGCACTGCCTTTGGTAAGAAAGCAAAGGTGGAAATTTCTCGAGTGGTAGGTAAAGGGTTAAGGCAGGACCACTTGTAGAGTATTTTATAATCTTACTTGATGGAATTCAATAAACTAGTATGCACTGAATTTTAAATAGCAATTTTGTTGTTCTACACAGCAATATACCCTTCTGTTAGTCTGAAGATCTGTGTCTCAGTGTTCAACAGGCTCACATGTGCTCCCACTCCAAGGCAAAAGAGCCCATGGGAATGCCATCTGGGATTCTGCAGGGAGAGGGGAGTCAATAAAAAGTGTACATAATGCCCACTTCAGTCAACACTGATATCAAGTGGGATTTTATGAAGTTGAAGGATATTCAATAGCGTTGCCTATTTACATTTTAATGAACTGATCGTTTTACTCCAGAGGACTGTTCACAGTCACAAAGAAAATTGAATTTCTTACAGTCATTACAAATGTGCTGTAATAGATAATTTAGTCACAATATACAATGATGGCAAATATGTCTCCTGTGCATGGCATATAAAGTAGAATTATAAAATAATTTACTTAAGTTTTGTCTCACCTGCAATTGTTTCAGCCTTTTAGGACAGTATTTGTGGCAACAGAGAAGTCATTCAAAAGGCACTACTCATTTGTGGAAGAGTACAGATTATCATACTTGAATACCACTTGTAACTCCTAGAACGGATATTTGAGACTGTTTCAGTCTGATGATACCTGAAAGTATAGGAGGCTTATATAAACTGAGCCTCTAGGTCCAGCTGAAGCAATAAAACCTATGCTTAAAAACCACCAGCTCATCTGAAATTTTGCTTAAGCATTCAAGCACAGCATCCACTGTACAGCTGGGGTTCACTGGCACTAGTGTATCCTAGCAACTGGTCAAAGTAATGTCAAAGAATTCTGAATGTAGAGAATGTTTTGATTTGCTTTTATTTCCTAGCTACCTGTAAAAATTGGCTTTTTGCCTTGCTTTTGACTATGCTTCACTAGCTGTGAATCAGAACTTTAAGTCTCAAAGGGACAACAATCCAGCATTTATTAAGCACTAAAATCAAGTTAAATTACTATCCTAGGAAAAAAACCAAAGTAGCTTGCACTGTTTGACAACTTTATTGGGAAGTCCAAAAGCACTTATTCAAAAAAGTACTATCCAAATTGCAAGAAGCAAAAAAATTTCTTGTTAATTACATGGTTCTACTGAGCATTTCCAAGAATACAATTTTTCATTTTCTTTATATTTCTAGACAACTGGAAAAATATGCATAATACTGGAAGCTACCCTGCTGGGATGGGTACGCAAACAAATTTTGGCAGACGCAGTTGTTAATTATTCTGCTTGTTATAGCAAGGTAATTACAATTCTTGCTAAGGGTGAAGAATGAAAGACTTTCATAGGTATTCAGGAGAATTTAATGCCAAAGTAAGAGCATGTGAGTAAGTTTTAATGATGTTGGATAGATTCAACTTCAAAGAGTGGGCATACTGAGGCCATTCTCAGAAAAACGTACAGCATACCAGCATACATGGATAAAATATGCTCTTGACTGGTTATTAGTCAAGAATATGCTCTGGACTGGCTATTAGCCAAGGTAACATGTATATGGCCAAACCAATGACAAGAGTCTCCTGGAAACCAACCTTGTAACAAAAATGCTAATGGCTGAAAAAATTCACTCAGAAAGACACTGCTTTTAAATTGTGAAAAGAGGATCATCAGTCAAACTTTGGCTATTTCTGTGCACTGAGAAAATAACTTCTGAATTTCACATGCAGACTGGAGAGCTGAAAGCCAGTTAAAAGTCTGACAGAGGAAACAAAGAAACCTGAGCAGTTGCAGTTTTGCTAGGAATATCACTGGTGAGGTTGTCTTTTATAAACTGTGAGGGTTGCACATACACTGCAAACCAGAAGGGTACAGGCAAGTTTTCCAGCTGTGATAGCAGCTCTTTATTTTACCTAAAGGCACCATCATCTAGCACATCATCACTGCAGCAGTCATCCACTGCATCCTAAGCAGATGCCCTGGCTTTCTCTTTTTTCTCCAAAAGTTTTGCTTTTGGAAAATGCTTTTGGACAAAGCCTCTTATGGGCAAGATCACAATTCATCCCTTCAAAGGGCTGTTTTCTGTTGCTTCCTGAGCAGCACGGTGCACCTGGTGAGAGCAGGGGCAGGCTGACCGCAGTTAGGAAGAGGGGCTTGGCACATCTCTGTAAAGGCAGGGATTATGCAGTGGTGCACACTGCAGTAACTAGAGAAAATGGATTTCTGTTAAAGAAAAGGAGAAGGCTGGGAGAATGAGATGTGGTAGATAAGTGCTTACAGCAAGATCTGTTCCCTATTCAGGGGTTGGGAGTGGTTAGATTCACTGAAGGAGCAGTAGAGAAGAACTGTGAGAAGAAAAGCAAGGGTACCATAGAAGGTTGTCCTGTGCAATGTAGCCACTGATGGTTTCAAGTATGCAAGGTAGAAGATTTGAGTGTAACACCACCTGCCTAAAAGTGAATGCTGCTTCTCCTGCTAATCAGGTCTGTAGCTGGATTAGCAAATTTTGTGAGCCCCTGACTGTCCCTTGAATGGCAGTCATGCAAAGGGCATGGTGCTTGGTGGACCCTGGGCTAATGCATAAGGAGCCAGAAGAGTTAAAGTTGAGTTCTATCCAATGATGGCTTGGAGGGGGACAAGGTCTTGGAAGAGGTATAAACCAGGGAACAGCGAAACAAAAATATATCTGTGAAATGTTCATCAACAAACACATCAAACCAGATTATGATTATCCAGAGAAGGGCTGGTACATCAAACAGGAGCTTGGCTTTCTGACGAGGGCGGCTTGTTGCGTGTGGGGTGTTTGGCGGCCGTCTTGGTGGGAGACAACAAGAGTTGCCCAGAGGAAAATATGGAGAAGGGCTATTTTCAAAGAGCTCAGCTGACTCCACAGAAGCTATTTGTGGCTATGATTTCGGTCATATTATATTATGGCATTTTTCTGTTTCAACAAAAGCACACGTTGTGTGTCTGCATGTGGTGAACTGCAGATGTGCTGGAAAGGAGGAAAAGTTCATTTCAAACTTGTGTGTTGAAACACTTCATGCAGTGTGAACTTATTTTCTATTTAAACTAAATATATATTTGTGTACATTTAAAAAGTGCTGATTTTAACTATTTTTGTTTCTGATCTGGGAACTCAGAGGGCAGTCATCTGAACAAATTTTTACTTTTTACTGAGCTATTATTACACCTTAGAGACCTGAATGGTTCCAGTGCATGAATTTGAAGGTAATTTGACAAGACATGTGGAATCTATGGTAGTAGAAATATAGATAGAGGCTCATTTTCTTGCAGCAAAAAAAATTATTAAGAGTATAACGTGTTCTGAAATGCTGACTCATCAACAAGGTGCCACAAAAATTTCTTTGCAAACATTGTGGCATCTATTAATGCCAGGAAACCTCACAGAAGTTAAAGAATGTGATTGAGATGTTCAAAGTAAGATCCCAAATTCTACTTCTAGCTCTGATGATGATAGTTCCTGATATATCTATGCAGGAAAATAGGATTATTGTTGTTATATGGATAGGTCTACCTTGCCAGCAAAACCCAGTAGCATGTGTGACAATAATAATGAAGATTCAGAAGTCCAACATATTAGCACATGCCAGCAACCACACTAAAAGCTCACCAAGGATCCTGGCCATGTTATTTTGCTTCTTAGCATGTCCCAAAGGCCAGGCCACTGATTCTTCTTGGCTGTCTTCTGTCCTTGCCTGCTGATGCTGATGCAGAACAACCCGCAAACACGTTCCCTCATTTCGCTGTGATGCTAGTATCACAGTGAAAATACCGACATCTGTAGATTCAGATACCTAGAGAGGGAAATTGATTTGCATTTCATTTTGGTGGTATCTGAACTGACTGCCATACTCTGGAAAATGAATCATGGGTGCACTCCCCCACTCTTTCCCAGTTCCCATGCTCTGTCTCAGAGCACGCTCTGTCATCTGGGTGGCCAGTGGTGTTGGCAAATGAAAGCAGCATTTTAGAGTGAGTACACAGAGATGAGGAGGTGTAATGCAAATGGGTAATTCCGAAGTAAAAACTAGGTAGTTGTTCTAAAGTATAATTAAGATTTATCATGTGTAAAATTCTCTCACCACATCTAAACTGAGGAGTGTTTTGCAACACCTGAGCTTTGCTGTTGGAAGCTTATTTGAGCTGGAAAATTCTTCCTCCAGAGGCAATTTATTACCCGTGTAACGGATGCTATTCTGTTGAATATGTAGCGTATTGAGGTTTGGCTACCAGTTTCACTCTTTCAACGCAAAGTGAAAATATGGAGATTGTGGGTTTGGAAGAATTTCTTTTATTGATGTGGAAAATGGAGAATTTAACTTGGAAATTCTTTTATTAACTCCCAATTCTGTTTATGCAGGGAAAAGGTTGTTAATGTTGGAAATTAAGTTCAATGTGTTCAATAATAAACTCCCTTTTTCAGAGGCAGCTCTTGTTTCACTTTTTGGTGGGACACCATTCCCTGAACAAAAAGTCTATCTCTCAGTAGGCTGCTGTCATGATTTTATATTTTAAAATTTATACTAAGTTATATACTTTACAAATGAGAAAAGTGAAGATCTGAGAGGCAAAAAGGAACTTTTTCTCTGTCTTACTGATGTGGTTTTAAACTGTTGAGAGCAATTAAGAAGCCATCAACTCTGAAAAAAAGCACATTGAACTGTGTACCCTGAATGAGATTAAATCACTTGATTTTTCTATGAATGACTTGCAGTATATTTCCACAGTTTTAGAACACACTTCCCTGGAGGGAACGCCTACCAATCTGACTGATAAACAAGATTAGAGAAACTCTAAAACTAAAAACCTAATTACTTCATCTTTCCTTCTCAAATCTTTATGTGGAAAAATATTTTTGTATTTTAATTTCAGTAAGCACAGGAAGACAGGTATGACTGTTCATTTTGTGTATAGAACTGCTCATGAATTACCACACTAGACTGTTCACATCTATCTGGTATGTGATTATTCAAAAACACATACAAGAAATTGCAAAATGGCTAATCACAAAGTGAAATGAATGCACATTCAGCAGCAAACAGCTGTAGAGCAGTCACAGGTCTTTGAATTTCAAATGTTTCAAAGTGATCAGAATTTTACTTTCCTTGTTCTAGTTCACCTCGAAATGACAATGGCAGGAATGCTTCTACTATACACTCCACAGGAGTTTGACCATTTAATTACAGCAGGTTTGATATAATTCTTAGTTTTGAATGGCTTGTGAATCTTTCTTTTTAAGTTAAACATAAGATTTGCTTTATTTTAACTGCAAATTAATAGGAGTTTGTAAACAAAACCAGTTAAAAGTAAATCAGTTTGATTCTTCCCTGGTGTGGATAGCTGTAGCTCAGATAAGCTTTTGTCTTGAGGCCAATCCCCTATCAGTCCTAAAGGAAGGACTAGATTTACGTGTTTTCTCCCTACTTCCTCCTTTGTACGTTCATATTTGGATTAATGTCTTTGCAAATGTTCTAGGGAAAATGCCAGATCTGCAAAGACAAAGAACAGGTATTGCTATTTTTGCAGTGAAGCTTAAGTTTATATAATGCAGAATGACAGGCTGCTAGTGCAAGTGCAGCAGTACAAGTAAACAAAGTGGAAGGAAATATCTCAGAAGCCTACATCAGCAGATAAACTTAGCCATAAAAGGTCTGGAGAACAATTTGTGGGCTCTTGAGGGTAAGCATTGAACTAGAAATTGGTGTATTCATACAGTTTGTTGCTATTGGGAGAAAAAGAATAATAACAGTACTGATCAAATCCATTATTTGAAGGTAGTTATTAAGGCAAATACTGAAAAGCTATTAGCTCAAAGGCATGTGGTGACATGGAAGTGGCTTATCAGAATTGTATTATTCTGTAAACAAAGTTGCGTACGTTGGATTTCACAACGACTGCTTTGGATGTGGCCTTTCAACCAAAGTGCAGGCTCTGTTAGTATGGAAGAGACAAGTTGCACTTCAGAAACTGTTTATGAAACAAATATAAAACCAGAGCTATAGCTTTGTTTTGCTTTCTTTCTTTCAATTTTTTTTAAATTATTTAATGCTGTATTTATAATGTGACTTTCATGTTGACTATGCGGACACTTTGTCATTCATATTTGTCATTCAGGGTCCTTTTCCAAGGCTTCTTACCCAAGCAACTGCAGAAGTTATATTTGCTTCCAGCTAAGGTGACTGTCCCTTTCTTGTCACTGAGGTTCCTTAATCACTGGCTTTCAAAAACTTTGGTCTGCAGATAATAAAAAGAGAGAGACCATGATATAAACAGCAGGGTTCCCTCTTCCATACAAGCCTACATCTGTTTCCTGATTTAGAAAGGAGTGAGGAGAATTGGGTCTGTCTGGATTTTTTTTTCCTCCACTCTCCAGTTCTTATTTTAGTTTCTTTCATCAGCTGTGCAACTGAAAACAGTCTTCTTCCAGGCTCTCAGCATGGACAACAGGAGGTATGAGAGTCATAACACGTGATAATGCCAATTAAATCTCTATCCTGTATCATTACCCTATCCATTGTTAAGTTGCTGTTTCCCTCTTGGCTGTCAGTTCAAGACATGGTCTTTCTGCATAAAACTGCTTCAAGGCCCCAGTCCTTGCCTGGGGACAGTGACTGGAGTCACCCTGCCATGACACTTCCTCATGCCTGACATGGACAGTGAGTGACTTTGTTTTTCTCCACACTGCTTTCTGTGTTTCCATTCAATTCTGCTTTCCTGCTCCCCCCATTAGGTCTGCCTTTGCACTCCTAATTCATTTGCACACTCTTTTGAGTGTGGAGGTGGAATTATCTTGACTTGCAGCACTAGCCTTGATGAGTGAAGAGCATTCATCCAGACACCATCAATTGTCCTGAGATTTGGACACACAGTAAATACTGTACACTTAGGGTCAGTTTGGAGCCACTATACAAAATGGCTGAATGATTTATTCCAAGTCACCATAGAAGCTGATGGCACACTAGGGGCTTAAGTCCCCAATTCCCCCATCCTAGGTTGCTTCCATAACCTACTTGGTTATTCCCCCTCTTCTGTGTTCACTTTAGAGCTGCAAAGGAAGCAGTGCTGTGGCTGCTCTTCTGCCTTACTCATGTAATGGGTGCTGCTGCCTTACAGCCTCACCATTGCCTCATGTACCCCCATGCAGGGCAGAGCCTTACCTTAAATAAACTTTTTGGCATTTAGTGAGCAAATCTCTCTGATCATCTTACAGTACTCTTGTGCAACAACATAGAAGTTGGTACATATTTTTTCTCTTATGAGCTTACCTCCAGGAAGATCAGAAACCACAAGGAATCTGAGCGCTTTGAACATAGGCTTTGCATGGAATTCCTACCATCTCCCCTGATAAACACTTGGAATTAAAGTTATTTTCCCAAAAGAATATTCTCATCAAATTGCTGATATCATGACTAATAGCTTTATTAATAAGAAATGTCAATTGCCTGTTCAACAGTAAGAAAAAATATGATGGCACATGCATACATATTTTCTGTCCAGATCTTTCAGACATTTTTTTCCTCCCCTTCAGACTT
This sequence comes from Climacteris rufus, assembly GCA_013398175.1. NCBI lineage: Eukaryota > Metazoa > Chordata > Aves > Passeriformes > Climacteridae > Climacteris > Climacteris rufus. The sequence goes on along the minus strand of VZRZ01006207.1, from coordinate 1,285,726 downwards.
TCCTCTGGCACATATGAATGAATTAACTGTGCAGGCCTTGCCATTGCCGAGATCCTTCTTATCCTGCTTTGTAGATGAAAGGATGAGGAATCTATGGATCTGCTTTGCATCTTTCACTGCAGGCAAATGTCCCCTTTATCACCAAGAAACACACGGAGGCTTGGTTAAGATTTTAGGTACAGACTTGCTGTGTTCAGGCTCAGGTCAGAGCTCAGCAGACAGTTGCCAGCTGGATCTAAACCTCATGACCACTCGAGGCAGACAGGCAGTATTTCAGACCTGAACATACTGAGCTACTGTGACACTGGCATGTGTGCCTCTTTTTGTCCATGTTGCCAAGCTAGTAAACACAATTGCAAGTCTTAGGTCTTGAGCCGGATTTTGAATTCCACAGCTAAACACCACACTTGCAGAAGTATTTAACTAGTCTCCTGGATGTGGCTGGAAGGTTGAAGGTTAGTATTTTCAACATGTTCAGTAAATCAGGTCAGTCAGAGGCATTTGTGCTTACTGCACACTTTTCAAAATTAGGGTCAGGGTCTTACTTTGAGAAAGTAATATTTGATCTACTGTAAAGTCAGTGGGACACAGAACATTTAATACACAGTAGGGGTTAGGCTGAAGACTTCTTAATATTTAAAGTAGTTAATTTCAACACAGCAGAGACAAAGTGAGGGCCCAATTCTACCCCTGCTCCTGTGTCAGTTGGCTATTTGCTTCCAACAGGATGGCTTTGATCTGCAAGCTGTCTCTAGTAAAAATAAATAAGGATAACAACTTAATCCACTACTAACATTCTATTAATAATGCTTTAGACTTAAGAGTATGAATTTTCAAATGCAATTCAGGTGTGACTACAACCCATATAGCACCAATATTTTTAATCTTACACATTACATATGAGAGACCATCATGGTGGTCTTACTGGAGCTCACATCTAACATGACTTACATTGAGAAAAGTGCTTTTAAATGCTTTTCTAAGCTTGTCCACACTTTTCTATAGATTTGCCTTTAAAATTACTGTTCTATTGAAATCTCATTGCTGAAAACAGCTTTTGTCTTTTCTTTGCTCTTAATACAAAGGATAACTCAGAACACTTTTAACATATATAGTATTTGAAACTGGAGACAAACAACATATATGGCTGCTCTGGCATTACAGCACCTTGCAAAGAGGTGGCATAAGGTGATCCAGCTTTAAAAGCAGCTGAATTCTGAGGCAATACCTGAAGTCTGTGGGAAGAGAGAAGTTCTTATTTAACTGGGAATTTCCCAGTGATGAACACAGTGCTGTTTCCTGTTCAAAAGCTTCCACCTGGTTCTTTCCCTATTTCAAATATCTATAAGATTATCCATAGGCAAATTTGATGCAAAGAAAAAAAAAAAGTGGCACAGTTTTATTTTACTTTATTTTATTTTCAGGTAGCTTCTGAATGGTCTTGCTGAAACTAGAATAAACCTGGCTGACTTTTAAGTAAGTGTCCAGGCAGTTTAATTTCACCGTAATAGTTAAAAATAAAATCTGTAAACTAGTTTGACTGAAGTGTAGGCTCTTGGCTGTTCTGCTGTAAGGATTGTTCTTTACTATGTAATCTCTGCTAAATGTAGCAGAGATGGCTCTGCAACTGCTGAAGTAGTGGGTTTCAAGAATCCAAACTTTGTTCACTTTGAGAAGAAATGTTTTAGCAGAAGTGATTTTTGCCTACTTTTTAAAAATACATCTTCTCAGAGCAGCAGAAAAAGGGATGTGTTACTCAGCAAGTCAAAAAGCAGTACTTAATCCTTAATTTTCTTTACTATTTCTTACCTCTGGCTATACTTGCAGCTTCAATGGGTGCAGACTCCAGCCTTAATGGCCAAGGTCCACCTCCTTACTGCTGAAGAATCTGGCCCTGCAAGCACTCCATTACATTGAAAAGGAGAGAAAATATCCTAAAAGGTGCCCCAGCATAAGGGAATGGGAGAGTAAGTGTAAATAAAGCAGAGGCTGGGCTGACCAACAAGAAATGTTTAACATTCCATGCTTTCCACAAAGGGCAGGTCAAGGAAAGGGAATGAGTGGTTGGGATGAAGCACATGCCATGGATATTTTTCAAGTACTGTTCAGCAGAGTAGATCTAGTCACATAAACATCTACAACAAACAGAACAGCCTTGTTCTTGAACGTGGCAGACCTCCTGAGGTCCCTCTACATACACAGGAGATGGGTCTCACTATGCAGGGAAGGCACAGCTGCTGAATTCACAGCAGTATGTTTGAATTCATAGGCACAAATAATACTGAAAGTGCCAGGCATTCTCAGATATGACCAGGTGAACAATTGCTTGCCCATACCCAAGTCAAACCAATGTATTGTCAAACTATGTGTGCCCTGAATGTCTCTGGGCAGGTAAGAGGTGGAAGAAGTGAACTTGTCAACAGTTGTATGGCAGGTTTTGAGGGAAAGCTAAAAAAACTCTTTGCAACAAATGAGATTTCTGGATGTAGTGGGCAAGACTTCTTATTCTTTTGTATTCTTGTGTGCAATCCAAATTAATTGAGTGAAAATCAGGGTTATTAACCCTATCTTTTCATTTATATAGACTTGAAACAACAGCTCAAGTCACTCAAGACTTTGAATTTGTGAGGCTGCAAAAAGGTAAAAGTCATAGGAGATCACACTGATGTTCAGTTTCGGTTTATATTGAAACCCATACTATCTTTAATAGTAGTTGGGTATGTAGACATGGGTCTTCAGAAAGCTGCAAAACATTCAGCAGAGGTAAAATACATCTATGAACTAAACCCTCATGAATCAGTGACTACCTCAGTCTGAGAACTGCCATTCAGACATACAGAAGCAAGCACATGTCACAGAAATAGCCTCACTCAATAGGGAAAACATAAGCTGCACCCTGCCAACAATGGTATAGAAAATAATACAGTCAAGGTCAGATATCCACAAAAAAGACAGATGCCCACTTGCTCATCTGGAGACTATTTTGTTAACATTGTTTGCCTTGCCAGGGCAAGACCGCCAATGGCTCTTGAAGGTGCAGAAGTCCTCCCCAACCATCCCATGAGTTCACACCTTGCCCCAACTGCTGCAGAGATTCAGCAGAGGCCAACAGGGTGCATTGCTTGGCAAAATCTTTTATTTAATGGGGAAGGAGGGAGAGGTAACTTCATTAGGACTACAAATTTTGACTATAAGGGATTGCAAAGGAACAGAAGGAATGGAAGAGCTTTCTTAATTTCCCTTCACAAGACTTGATCATGTCCCAGGTTAGCATTAATAATTCTCTAGAATACCATACAGTTTTGGAAGCCACCCTTAGAACTACTTCTGCCTTAGTGCAGAAGAATGATGTAACTCTATTACTTGATGTAACTCTATTACTTGGGTCTGTCACGGTAACCATTTTCCTTTTTTAAAAAGAATTCTTTTGTGTGGGTTAATAGTTAGTAGCTATTTTGCCTTGTGCAGTTTTGAAAATCCTTACTGGGTAGCTTGCATGGTGATCCATAGAGAGATAAGATTCCTGTAGCTTAAGAGTTTATCAGACAGATGATTTTTTTCTTTTTTTAAGATGGCAGGGTTCAGAAATCTAGCTGGAGTTCATGAACCTATTCTTCCTGTAACTGAAACCCATGTTTTACTCAGGGTTGATTCAATTTTTAAAATAAATGTTTTGCTAGTTACAGGGAAACCAGTTCTATGTATAAGGGGTAGAATAACACCCTTTCAAAATCTACGTCATGGGTGGGTGGCCTATATGCAGGATATGTATGCACACAAAATCTATCTTAGGCTAAGAGATTTTTCCTCTCCCCATCTGTTCTCTCCTGCCTACTCTCCTGCCATAATTTCTGTCATCTTTCTGCCTTCTCACTGAGCTGTTTGCATATCAACATATTTTTTCAAACAAAGTTTGTGGACATTATTTTCAGTTTCTCTAAATGGAAACTGAGCTTAGATTTCACCAACACAGATTCTTTGTCTAATTTCGACTTAAGGACAGTTTACTTTTGCTTAATGGAGCTGGGTGTATGAACTTGGATTACCAACATAAACACAGTGATAAGAGATTTTGACTGCTTGGGCATGCCATCTATCCAGTCTGACTTACCAACAGCATCTACTATCTTGAAGCATCTGCAATATCAGATGTCCCTTCAGAGACCCAAATGTGGAGAGTAGGGACATACAACACTAGTGTCTGCAACTTAACCCTTGCAGGAGGGGAAAGACAGAAACCTCTCAGAAGTGCTCTCCAGTCTTTATGCCTGAGTCCTTTAGCCCTTTTGCCCAGTGGAGCACCACTGGTGTCTCATCACTCCCAGGAAAGGACCCTTGAGGACAGCAGGATTTCTCCCGTCTTGGACTGTGGTCATGCACATTGTAGGAAATTCCTATTCACACTGGAGAAAATTTCACGTACAGATCAATGGCAGCACAATCTTAGGTATGCAGTCATCTGCCAAGAACAGACACTGATTTTCTTTCATAAAGCGATGGAATTACCCTCTGCAGAAAGGGAGATGAATCATTAAAAGCATGTTAGGACATCAGACAGGAAAATGTAAATAACCATACATACAGCAGCTGCTCCTGATCAGGTTCCATTCTTTGATCTTTAGAAAGATGGCTATTAATTAGCAGGGTCAACACTAAGCTTTTTCTTGGTAACAATGATCTTCTGAACCGCCCAAATAATAGATAGTTGCTTGTAGCTTTGCTATGCTAAGCTTCTCTGGGAAGGATTTTTCAGATAAATGGGATAACAAAATTACCTTAATATAAACAGTTTTGAAGTTAGGTCATATCTGCAGTAGATAGAGGATCCATTTTATTGGCAACCATGGGAACCGAATCCTCTGAAATCTTAAATTAAATGAGTTCCAATCATACTGAAATTGCAGGTAATTACTATTGAGATTCCAATCACTGCTTGTGACATGGATATCTATCTGCTGTGCCAGGTTCCATTGGCAACATAAAAGTCACCACGTGACAGGCTCTAAGATTGCTGAAGCACTCCTGTTAAACTGCATTTCAGTCTTGCACTACTGCTTGGAAAAAATTTCATTGACTGTACTGGATAAATTGCAGAGTCCTACTGATGCCCACATGATCAGACCCCATGACAAAGTGCAGTATCAGACCCTGAGGCGGGTATCATATCCAGAACAGTCAAATCCTAAAGCCTAGCAGCAAACCACATGGCAAGGGTAAAATCCCAGATGCACAGAGTGGGGTGTGACTAGTCTCCAGCGTGCAGTTTCTGATTCCACTTCTTGGGAATTCAGCAGCAAACTGGAAAAAGTTACACCTGTAATTTAATTGTGGGTCATAACATTTACAGGCATCATCTTTGTTGTTGACATGGTATAATCACATGACATGTTTTCAATGACAGTCATAGCAACCTGTATGGAAGGAGTCCACTAAAGGAACGGGAAATGACCTTGATTTCTCCTATTTTCATAGTAATAGGGATGAGAAATTCAGGGTCTGTGATTATATCTCTCTCTGTCACAACACATGCAGAAGAGTAGTCCATGTGAATGTGTACATACGTTTGAGACAGGCCCAGTTTGGCCCAAAGTCATAGAATTAAGAATTTATATTTCACAATTTCCTTGGTCAAATGTCCAGAGAATCATGGACATGCCATCTTATCTTACTGCTAATGTAGTTTGACAGCAAAATAGCTCATCCTCTCAAAAAGGATATGCAGTCAAATATACAAACACTTCCTCCTATATCTGACTGGAAGAGTAGAAAAATGTAAACTCATCTGCCACTGGTACATTATTAAGGTCATAGTGGTTGCATAGTTGAAAAGTGTTGCATTGGATATCATCAAGGGAAAAACGTGGTACTTTTAAGACTAATCCTTCTTGTTCCTTAGCACACATTGCAGAATCATAAGATTATGTCCCATTTTAAGTATGCAAACTGGCCTACAGATTTCAGCTAGGTCTTCACCAATCTATATATACATCCAGCTTGTTCTCCGGGACCTGTGAGTTCCAAGGCAGAAATGCTAATGTCTCTGGGGCTGCTTGCAGCACCAAGGAACCATGGCAAAGCACAGTGTCTGGCTCCATGCTCCCCACTCCACTACTATTTCTTCCCTTTCACAGCCACATGCTACACACACATTACTTCTGGGCAGGACTCACTGCCCACCTCTCTTGGGAAGAACCTCCCATTGAGCTGGGGCTCATTGGATTGCAGAATGTTTGTGACTGTGTCCCCACACTGAAACATTTACATAATGTGCTTGATTTGGTGAAGAAATGAGGTGCTCAAATGCCTCAGCAACCTGAGCCATACTTGTTCAAAGGACCTAACTGGAAACCAGCAAATGGTGGTAGGAGTTCTTTAATCTGAATTTTGCAATTCGTAAATAATGTGAACAGACTTGAGTTTTAGGTGATAATTAGATGCAGTGTTAGAGCTGTATCTTACTTTTGAGTCTCTTGCAGATGACATCAAATCATTGACCTTAAAGTGGGTTGATACATGTCCGTTTCCTAAGATGACACTTTTCTCATCGTCATTCATGTCTTTTGTGCAGCCCTGTAAACTATAGCAAAACATTATCAGATCAGAGTGCTCATGGCACCCTGCCTGCAGTGATGCTCTGGTGCATTACAAGTGGCAATGGAGAGGAAACTTCTAAGAAATAAAACCAAATTTTTCCGTGAAGTGTGTTGCCTCTGTGTGGGGGTGAATGTGATGGGTTCCTTTCTTCTTTGGTGGACCCAAGCCTTGATATTATAGTATCTAATTGTGAGGGGATAAAACATACAAATACTGTGTCTCCCTACACCTTCTCTGTTCTCCCCTCATCCAAGGCCTATAGACAGAGCACTGCTTGGCCCTCTTCTTGGACTCTTAACTCTCCATCTCCAAAAGGCTTTATTTCTGCTGAGGGAAAAGGAGGCTAATAGGTGAAAAATCTGGTGATGTATTTGGAAGAGTGAGGCCTGTAGTTCCTTCTGCTGGCTGCAGTTTTGCACACTACTACTGACTAGTCCTTAGCAACAACTAACAACAGGGACTTCTCTGTGTCCCCTTGTGTCTGAATGCTAAGTACTAAAAACAGATGCTAATTGTATGGTTCCACAAAAAAAGAAAAAGAGTATGCTGGGGTGACTTAGGACATATTGCCACTGTTCTGCAAGGACAAATAGTATTTAGATATGTGGAGATTTGTCTGTGGTTAACTGTGGCTTGTTTGGGGGCAGGGGAAGGTTATGCATATGTATGCAAAAACTCACAAGCACCACCCTGAATTATTTTAAGTCTTGGAGATGAAACTGGTGATTATCTTCTGAGTTGTTAGCAAATGGCTATTCAGTGCCATGGTGGGACAAACTGAACTCAGTGACAAATAAAGAATGGGATAATAAACAGAATTTTATGTGTTTCCTTTGAAGCATAAAACTTGCTACAAATTACATATCATTAAACAAAGGCATAAAAACTTATTGGAAAACAGAGGGTGGCAACACTTCCACAAAAATGTAAATGTGACTCTGGTGCATATATTTTTACCTGAGGGAAATCAATGCCTGTGAAAACACTCAAGACAAGAATGCCTATGAAAATGAAAACACTAAAGGCAAGAATTTATTACCCTAAAATTTTATTTTTTATTGTATTCTCGAATATGAGAAATATGCCAGAAATAGAAAAAATTTAAGTGATAGGAATGCATTGCCCTGGATTGCAGTCATCCTTCTTTCAGTGCTTGACTATAAGCACTGACAAGGAACTTGGGACAACATTTTACACCTCCAGTTGGACATTTTAGTTTATAATTAGGCACCTAAAGAGTTAGCGCCATTATCTTAGCTAATAAGCACATGAACAGAAAACTTCTTTAGAAAAGCAAACTGAAATTGCTTATTTAGGTGACTTGCAAGTACAAAAGTTTGACAGTGGTGTCAAGAGCCTTCCCTCACCTTCAGTTACTTTGGTGGAGGAATTGTTACATAACATCACATGCTGCAGCTGGTTTTTGTCACTGTAAAACTCCACATGCTGGAGTCAGGTTATTAATTAAGAAATATTATTTTGGCACTCTGCTGTGACTTACGCCCAAAAAGGACCTGCAGCGTGCTTTGGTTCCAAGCAGTTAGCTTCCTCAAGCTCTCTTTGAAGTGTTTCCTTGAATGTTTGAATAACAAAAGCTCTCATAAAAGGGTTAGTCTTTTCCTTGGTATGGTCCTTCCTTGTCTCACCTGATCTAAATTTTGTCTTTAGGGCATCTTCTTCACCTTTTGGACAGACATAATTCTTTCTATATGCTCTAAACTGCTAATAAGTTTGTTTATACAGACAATAAGTGGTTAGCAAGAAGGAGAGCTATTTTTACAGCCACTAAAAATGAAAATTATGCTCCTGACATCACTTTACAAACTAAGCCTTCTGGTTATGAGGTCTCATTTCTTGCAATGAAATGTCAGGTTCATTGCTAAACATTACGCTGCTCTCCAGTTCTAACCTCCAGGCTGCAAAATCCTTCATTAATATATCTAGACCAAAAGGTTCCTAATGACAGAAGGCCACAGCTTGTTGGTCTCTGGCTTTGTAACTGCCTCTGGATGGTAGGAATAACCTTTATGTTGGGCTTGAAGATATTAATTTATTTTCTTATAATGCACTGTCCTGTCAGGGCTAGGTATGGAGGTGCAATCTGTTTATTTACATTAATTATTAAGGCAACTGTGCCCTGATTATTTGTAAGAAATGTCTCTGGCAGGCCTAAAGATCTCCAGTTTCTCTGCCTGTGTACATCTGGGGGATGCTGGTGTGACTGGCGAATGAAGAACCTGGTACATGAAGAACCAAGATATCTTGCTTCCAAACTTCTAGCAAATTCAAGGCAATTGCAGGCACAGAATCAACAGTGGCATCCCGCTGTGCTAAAGGCAGGCTGGGCACTCTGCTTGTGGGGTCCTCTGGTATTTGGGGCAAAATCTGTACTCCCCTGCTTTTTTAAAGCTCCAGGTGTTGTTAGGCTGATACCTGTGAACATAAACTTTTGTTTAAAACAAAAATAGTAATTCAAAAGCAAGTCTTTAATATGATAACAAGAAGTTTAAAGTTGTAAACCCTGAATGTCCTCAAAGCATGAGGAAGCAAAGGCAATACTTCTGGTTTACTTAGATCTAGAATTTTTAATCCAACTTTTGGTGGTCTCAGTTTCACTCAGTTGTTTGGCTTTCCTGCACATGTCCTGCTACTGGAACACAGTGTCCAACTTTGCTTTTCTTAGTAGTGATGCTGGAGCAAGAGGGTTTGCCACTGCGAAGTTTATGTTTATACTGGCTGCACCATGGCCCATTTTTGTGGCTCTTTCCTCTTTCTTGCCAGATACTTAGGTTTCCACTGCCAGAAATAGAAAAAATGGGGTGAGTGAACGGTTATGGGGTGAGTGAAAAGCAAAGATGGTGTGTGTGATAACAAAGGGAGCAGAACTGGGAAGTGTGAGGGAAAAACGGAGAAGAGGAGGAAGCTGAGATATCAGGAATGCGTGTAAGACTCAAATGCTGTGTGTCATTGAACCTCCAGCACTTCCAACACAGAGTCCTAAACAACATTATTTTTGTCTTGTTACTATAAACCAATAAACAGGAAACGTGTTATAGTAATAAACAAAGGACAGGAAAAAGGAAACACCACTAATCAAACAGGAACACAGCCTGGGAACACAAAAAGGAACAAACAAGTGTTATGTTTTGCCCCATTCTCACTCGGCATTGAGAACGATAACGAGAACGACAAAAGACAGGACAAAAAAGAGACAGTTGTGGCAGGACAGAAACGAAGACCAACATTCTCAGAGACATTTTGGGCCTTGTCTACTGCTAGGAAAGAGGATGGGAGCTCTTGGTGCAAACTCTAGCTGCTGTTCTACCTCTTACACTGAAAGTTTTACAAGTTTGCAACTTGTAACAGTAAGTACCTCACCTCAGATCTCTCTCTTGTCTGCACACATTTGCATCTACGGAGTGAAGCTGTTTCGCACGAAAACGTGTACAATACTCGTCACTGACCCTAGCTAGGTTGTGCTTGTGCTGGATGAAAAGCAAAAATACATTTTTTGGTCACTTTTAATACATACATTTTATATATATAAATATAAACACATACACATATATATACACACACACACATATATATATGCATATATATATATATATATATATATGTNCACACACACACATATATATATATGCATATATATATATATATATATATGCATGTCTTTATGCAGGAACATCCTATTTGCAGCCTTTCTAGGTTTTGCTTCAGGGCTAGGGAGTATCCTTTAATGTAGTCTCTTCTTTTTTTCATATGTTTGTTCTGTGTTTTAGCCACAAAAACCTCTCTAGAAAACAGACTGTTTCTGTGGAGAAACTTTAGTCAAAAATAAGTCCAAGTGTTCTTTTAGATGTTTTTCCATTAGGGTCATCCTGAAAACAGGACTACTTTCTTGGAAATACTCTGTTACAAATTTGATTGGTATATGATTCACTTAATAACTCCATGGCATTATATTGCACCTAAAACACAAAGGTGAATAATGAAGAATCATTTGGATTTACTTTCTGCAAATAGGATATTCATAAATAGAATACTCAAAGGAAAAAATGAGCTCCCTGTGGATAAAAGCTAAGAGCATTTGAAACATGTGATTGTTCTTCATTAATGAAGAATAAATGACCTAGATAATGAGGCAGACTGCACGGTCAGCAAGTTTGTACAATACCAGCAGGAGTGGTGGACACACCAGATGGTTTTGGTCCCGTTCTGGGAGACTTTGAGATGCTAAAGAAATGAGCCAACAAGAAACTTAGGAGATTCAAAAAAGGGAAATGCAAGATCCTTTCCCTGAGAAGCAATAACCCCATGCACCATTCTGAATGCTGACCAGCTGGAAAGCAGACCCTAGGGATCCTAAGGTACTGGAAGTTGGCCATAAGCCCGCACTGTGGTGGTGCCCATTGAAAAGACAAGAGGCAATGGGCAGACACTAAAATACAAGGAATTCCATTTAAAGAAAAAAATTTTATTTTAAGAAAAAAATTTTATTTTAGGGGTGATCATACATTGACACAGGTTTTTCAGAGTGGGTGTGGAGTCTCCATCCTTGGTGATATTCAAAAGCCAACTGAGCAACCTACTTTATCTGACCCTGCTTTGAACAAGGAGGGGCTGAACTTGATGATCATGAGATGTTCCTCCCACTGCCAACTATGTTGTGATGGTATAAAATTAAATAAAAAACCCACCACAATAATGACATGCTGAAGATACATGATTGTCAATTTACAGTGAAAGACAAGAGGGGGAATATTCTGCAGATCACCTCTGACTGCCTCATTTTTGAAGGTACCCAAAAAGCAAGGAGATGCTGCTGAACAGTGCTCTGGAGGTACAGATGACTGCAGCTGGCATGAAGAGACTAAACAGTTGAAGGAGCACTCTGAGGCTTCCTCCACCAGACACTACAGATGGCTGAACTGGAGGCAGTTGGTGAGGAAAACCATGAGTTCTGGAATGAGAGAAAAGAAGTGCAGGTGGAGCCTCAGCAGGCTGTTTGGAGAGGGTTTACATGCTGGCACAGTAGCTGTGGAGATATGGCTGGCTCCTACTGTGTGCCTCAGTCCTCTTAGTTCTCCTGAATGAATACAGAGTTGTGTCCATCCCAGATGGATGCTGAGCTGCTTGAGAACAGGCATGGGTCTGGCATGAGTGATTTCTCATTCAGCTCTGGTCATCACCTGCTTCTCTCACTTTTCCTCCCAATTGGCTTTAGCTGATCACCCAATGTCTACCAGTCACGACAAAATTACTTGGATACTCCTCAAGCAGCGCTTTGGAAAGTACTACCCAGCAGAAGGATGGCAGAAGGATGGGCTGAAGCATATCCATTCCCTTGTCTGTTTTGGGTCCTTGTGCCAGAAAATAGCACCATGGAGGTCTGGAGAAGAGAGCTAGCCAGGGCTGACACACACAACCTGCATGACCTGCCCATGTGATAGCTTAAAGAAAGGAATGAGATGCTGTGCCTATAGCTATATTCCTCAATCAGGGAGATGTGTGTGCTTCCCTTTGCTCATGATCAGGATGAAGGAATTGTTTCATTGCTGTGCCAGAAGCCTGACTGTGGCCTGCATCTTTCCTGCAAAGGCCCCAGCTTCAGACAACAGATATGCCTCTAACTGGCATCAGAAGGTAACTTCAGGTGTTCACTGCCTTCAGCTCATTTAAGCCGTCAAATATGGACCCTGTTCCTGAGTTTCTCTCACCATTGCAATCTTGGTTCATCATCCAGTTTTGCCTTCCCAATACAAGTAAAAGCTGTTGGCAGAGCAGCATGTGGGGAGAAATAAGAGGTTCAGAGTGGACAGCCCTGCGTGCACGTCAAATCATTTCATTAGGCAAAGGGCCCAATGAGACTGGGCAAATAGAAAGTAATTAAGCTGATTTAGCTTAATTTGTGTATCAAAGGGACTCATCCCTGCTAAAATGGCAGTAACATAAGAAACCACAAGTTTTGCCTACATGAAACCATGTTTAGGTCATGAACAGAAATACCAGGTGTGGTAAGCAGGACATCTCTGACTCTGAGCACACAAAAGACTGCACATGGTTCACCTTTAGAGCATATAAGGCTATCAGCACATATCACAAAGTATGTCTGTCATTTAAAATGATGGTAATTATGATTCTCAGACATATGAGCCAGATCTACAGCTTTAATAAAGTGGCACATTTTCCTTCAGGTCATAGTTTGAACCCGTGCCTGATTCAGATAAAACTTCTGACACTTAATTTTTTTGTTGATCAGAAGTATGAAGAATTTTGGTAATAATGATTGAGCACTCACAATGGCCAAGTGCACAGCAAGCAAATCCTTTATGCAGTCCGTTTATTCTCCATATTATTGGTAAAACTATTTAAAGCTTAATTGGTCTTTTAAGTTCTTGGCTAGGCTCTCATTCTTATGTCTGAATGAAAATAAAATGAAAAAAACTCTAATGAAAAATTCCTGACAGATGTTTTGTACCACTAAGCTGATACAGGTGCAATACACCATCTCACTAAAGCAAATTATTCTGGCTCTGAAAACTCGAGACATTTGTTCTCAAGTCCAAAATTTAGAACCTTTAAAAATCACATTTTAGAAGTAGAAACCTGGGAGTAAAGCAAACCAAAGTCTGCGTAAGTTAGTTTTGGCAAAATTAGTAAAGAAAACAGAACAAAATAAATTATGATCAAGGGAAAAGGAAACCCACAAACACGGAGGCACTCACAGTGTATTTTTTTCAAAGTAGATTTTCACTAAAACTAGTGCATAAACTGAAAACTTCATAAAAACATAAAGCTTGAAAGGGTTTAGTGGACAGGGCTCTTGTTTATTATGTGTAACAGTGATGTTAGTCCAGGTGAAAGCTGTAATGAAAATAGTTATGTGATTTTAGTGCAGTTTCTTTGGAGGTTAACCCAACATCACAAACCCATCATGTTATATAACACCCATGGGCAAGGCCAGGGTTCCTTCCATTCAGAAAGCCCCAAGACTGTATGGACGGTACATACACTAACCTACAAGTAATTTTTGGGACAGTGGCTCATTAAACATAGGTTAAAAACTTTTGAATCATATTATCAATAGTTTGGAAAAGATGAAAGGCCAGTTTTTCCATAAAGCAGCATGTTTCTGTCTTCAGTGTGAAAAATATTCTCCCGGTGTGAGTGGCCTCAGTATTTGCACAAATACCTGAGGACACCTGATTTGCAGGTTAGTCCTGAGTGCTGTGCACACTCATGTCACACATGATGCAGAACATTAAAAAAGTAAAGCAAACAGCATCTTTTTAGGTAATATGCTGTAAACCCAGAATGGAGAAGAGGAAAGAGGGGAATTCAGCTGAGACAAGAAACTCACCCACATACCAAAAGCTTGACAAGATTTTTATGAGATGCTTAAGAGAAACTTCTCTCAGGAGGCCCCATAATGGACCTGAACCAGCCAAAATCCAAACACCTCACAAACTTTTTTGCATGAGCCTGTTCCTAAAGAAGATAAAGAAGGGGGAAAGAAAGTCCTGATTTCTGGAAAAGAAGTAACATCTTGTTTCAAGATAGAAAATTTGTGATATGCTACCTCTGTCTGTTGCTGCCTGGGAAAACAACCGCAGGGAAAATCTCTATTAACATTGTTATAACTTCACCCAGGTTGAAGGAATCACAGTGGGCCTTTTTTAAGCCTCGGCCACCATGCACTGAGGGAACTGTCACACACATGTACACACAAAAAAGGCTGCATCAATTTATTACAGTGCAAGCACCACAGCCTTAGCAAAGTACCTACATTAAATGCAATCCTTTGCTAAGGAGGTCTCTATTTCAATGTTTCAGGAAAGAAACCAGTCTTTTGCAAAGCATGCATTTCAGATTTCTAACTCGGGCTGTCAGATGGGCTGGCTATGCTCCCCCAGCTCTCCTGGACCACATTTCCTCTCATGTCCTGCACTAACAGCTAAGAGCAGAGGGCATCCACTGCTCCCAGTTAGTACCTGGACACCTTGTCAGACGCTGTGTATGGAGTCTTGTGAGTCTTCTGGAAGTTGAAATGCTGATTGTGAAGCCAGTGCAACGTGCTGAGGGACAGAGAAAGACTCTGGGGCAGGTGGGACCAAACTCTGTGTTGCCTGGATGTGTTTATATCTCAGTATTCATCACCATGTGCCTTTTCCTCAGCAGAGGACTAAAAGCAGATCATCCCCTCGTACGAGAAGAGGGTAGTGTTATTATTTATTCTACATATACTTAATGTCCCTTTTGAGGGAGGTGGGGGGCAGACCCTTGTGTCTTCCACAGGTTTCACTTGTTAGATGAATCATGAGGAAACACCTTTGCCAGGAACACTGTGTGTCAGACCCTGTGACAGTATGACCATAAAATGCCTAGAGGAGGAGACCTGCAGGCAATGTAGACCTGCTAACAGTTTGTTTAAGAAGGGCTTAAACATGTAACAGCATGGACATATGCACACTTCAGTAGTTATGACATGCTGAGAGGCAGTAATTTAGGCAGGCAGGCAGCTCCAGTGCTTCCCCAGACAGGTGCGTTGGAAAAGCCGCTTGGGGATTTGAGGGCTGAATTCAGGTAGCTGAAGTGGCAGGTGGGCACCTCAGCCCCTCTGGGGCCTGATCCTCCCATGGTTTGCTAAACACAGAGTAGGAAATGGATATTTTCCTGCATGAGTGAAAGAGAAATTAGTGTTAGTGGAAAAAACCGCACCACTACTAGTCTTTGTGATTTCTGTAAGGAAGACATTGCCACAAGCCCAGGCAGCTGTATCCCAGCACAACCTTTAGAGACAGATTGATTGAGCTCTGCCACTGCCCTCCACTGAGCATGAGCTCACACAGTGCTTATGTAGTAGCATGGAGCACATTCAGACTCCAGCTACCCCCCAATATCCAACTCCAGATGTATTTTCCTGATCCATATTTCTCATTGCTGTGTTAGTCTTTGGCTCTGGTTTGTAAAAGCCAGCACCAGAAGAAACCATGCATTATATTTATTTTTTGTTCTGAATATGTTGGATGATTTTCCATCTGTCAAAGTGGCAATTTAAAAAGACTTCTAAATATTGCCACCTAAATAAGCTACCACTAAATTCTGCTAGCTGAACATTTTTGCGTGATGTGCGAAGGACCCAGATTTTCCTGGTGGCGGAACTAACCCAGTCTGACAGTCCAGGTTGCCAGGTGAGTGCTGGCTTCCTGGGCTGTGGTCCAGACATGAGTACCAAGTCAGCCCTAGGCTGAAGTAGTCAGGAGACCACACGATGGTGAGGTGCTCTGTTTTGGGTACACACAGATACGGCAAGTCCAGGGACACAGAGCACATGCCCCAACAAATGCAGAACAGTACAAATCCTGAGTTCTTCCATAATTCAACAGCTTTGTAAATGCAATGACCATTGATAAGATGTACAGACATTCCTTGAATTTTATTTAGAATTAGAAATTTTCATAGAATTAGAGTAAGACTTAGGTTGGTTAGGACTTTCCAAGACTATGAGTGAAAGGATTTACATTTGAAAGACAAATGCCACAGGCCATATGCTCACTGATCTCTCAAATCATCTTCTCTGTAGGTAAGTAGCAAACATATCTGCAGTTCTAAACATTTCTGCAGTAGAGAAATTGATACTATTTTAAAGTAATTTTTTTATGACTTATAAACAAGGAATGATGGCAGAATGTCACTTGTGTCATGGCCAGCACAGCATGTGAGGGGAAAGGAGAGATTGCTGGGCACAGCAGCTCTACCTCAGAAGTTCTCTGAGTCTTGAGAAGGCCCCCAGAGCACTCCTTCTCCTAAAGCATTAATTAGTTTGTTGTTATTGTAAAGTATTTACACTGTTTAGCATCTAATAGCTGGTATTCATTTGCTATTACATCTTTGTTGGAAATTTAATCACTGCTGTTCTTAGACTGAACTATTGTTTTATTAGACAATTCCAAATAAATTGCCTTAAAAATATTTTTTGTCAAGATTATTTTTAAGAGAAAACAAATGCAGTTTTAAAAATGCACTCTATGTTTCTAACCTCATTTTTATATTTCCTTTTTTTTTTAACTAATTGCTCATTCCTGACGAGTTCTGTTTCCCAGTATCCCATCTGAAGATCATTACACTGTGGATATATTCAATAACATTTTTATCACTTCAGAAAGAGGGGCTAGTAACATACTACTTTCTCTAGCTTACTTTAATTCAAAGAAAAATAGTATATTACTATAGGGACCAACTTTCTTTTATTCTGGCTATTGATGCTATCATCTGATATCCATCAATGAAGCTTTTTCATTCTGTGTATATCCATGTATAATACAATTGTCTGGAGAATAACTTCTAAAAATAATTAAAACACTGTACAAGCTCCTTTATACGTGATAGCAAATGAAAGCCTTGTGTGATTAAAGTATCAGAATTGGTTTGGTTTGGTTCCCAGAAGTGCATATTCCACTTCTCCTGTAACTCTCTGAAGAACTCAGTTTGGCTCAGTATAGCAAGTCTATTAAAAAGCTCCCCAGTGATATCCATGTTAGCACAGAACTGCTTGGCTGCTAGAAGGATTCCAGAGTTTGAATGTTTCCTGTTGGATGCTAGGCTGTGACATCACCTTGTCCCAAATCCTATCTTTATGGTTTAAACTGCTCTGCTTTCCCATGCTTACAGCAGTTTAAGCTCCTCTGGCAGCTTGTTAGTTCAGTGGAGAAATTTTTTACTCTTTCATCCATAACACTGGTTATGTAGAATGTGGGGAGGGCTTTATTTGCTGAAATCTGCCTCTCAGGGGAAGTTTATTGGCATATTTGAAGAACTGAGGATGTTTTTGTAGAACAGAAGCCAAGTTGACCACGATAAGACCCTGTGGGGTGGAACGCCAGGGTATTTTCTGTGTTTAGTTAAACTGTCATATCTGTGAGTTATTTAAAATGCTGATTAGATTTTATTGAAGACTTGTGATTCCATTTTCTCCAGAGGCCTATAATGACAAAGGTCATCTTAGTCTATGAACAACGCATATTCCAACGCCAAGATCTAAAACAAACAAACAAAAAAACTCTAAAATCTAACTAAGACAATAGTTGAGATTCTAAAGACCTATAAATTAGTAAGTTTTCCAAAATGAAGAGAGGGTGAAGTCTAGGAGAGTCAATGACTTCCCCAAATAATGTGCTAAGAAAGCCAAAGTCTGATCCAAGGCTTCTGGAAGGCAGTGAAAGCGCTCCTTTCACTCAAATCTGAATCTAGGGGCTCTATTACATCTGATAGCACCACGAAATACAGGGAACTGTGAGACACATGTTTTGACATATTATGGTCATTTGGATACGGGACATTTGGAGGGACTATCTACTTTATGGACAAGAACAACAAAGAGCCTGAATTTTATATATGTGATACTATCTTGACATAAATCTGTGGTGTAACAGAAGTTACCTGTGGCAATCATTACTTGAGCAGTAATAGGAATCCTTGCTTTAGTTTGTCTCATCAACACAACCAGGAAGAGCCCACACATATAGAGGGCAAAACTAATTCCAAATTCCTGTTTCTTCTTGCAGAGGTGATGCTTGTATGGTGTGTGCAATGGGTAGAGCAGCGTGTTCTGCACACCAACCATTGTGCTGTGACTGCTACCCTGTTGAAACTTGCTATTCAGTACATAGCTGGCATACAGCTGAGAAATATTCACGCTAACATTACTCCTGTTGGAAATAACCTTCCATGTTTATGGTAGTCTCTAAAAGAATTACAAATGTGCAACAATTCCATAAACTTTGAATCTGAAATACACCACAATTTACAAAACTGTTAGTTCCACCATTTCCAGGAAATCTGACCTGTTTTTTCCCATTGGCTGACATGACTGACATTCATTTCCCAAATAATCGAGACTGTTTTCTTGTGACACAGTGAGCAGGCAAACAGAGAAAACTCTCTACTTTCTGTAGCAGAGATTGTAATCATTTACATATGTAAACCATGGAAACACAAATTAAATAAGCTCTATAATATTTGTTAATTGTATGTTGGATCTTTTCCTGGGCTAAGCTTCTCTGTTCCTGTAGGACTGCAACTTCACACCAGTTGAGTATCTGCTTTAACAGCCACATAAATAGAGATCCTCTGGGGAGAGGAAGAGGGGACTGTTGCAGCTGGTGGGATTTTGACTGAATTATCAACAGTGAAGAAAGAATTGTGTGTGGCTATGACAAAACAGGATAAATTTGTGGGTTTAGATTTGTAATATTAGTATAAAAACCTTTTTCTAATTAAGACTGCTTTAAAAGGTAACCTATTCAAAGTCTTAATTTTGCAACATCTTACTCAAAACAAAGTTGGAAACCTAAATATCTAAAGATGCACTCCTGTTTTTCACATATTTGTATTTAAATTAATGAGCACCCATCTGCTACTCTTGAGTATTAACTAAAGATAAATAATTATTTTAGGTAAAGACAATTATTTCCCAGGGTTGGGTTTTTGGTTTTTTTTTTGGT
>VZRZ01006207.1:1252349-1266523 GCA_013398175.1 Climacteris rufus | reverse complement strand
TTTTTTGTTTTGTAAAATTGAACTTTCATAGTGTTCTAGGGTATTTTTGCCACATATGCTATGTAAAGGACTGTGAGAAATATAACTTCAAGCACCAGGTTCTTTTGGTTCTAGAGCTGAGGGATCAAGCAGCTAGCCAAGAAACACCACAGAGGAATGTGTTGGGGGAATAGCAGTTCAGGTAGATGGTTTGGCATGTTTCCTTCTCTTGCACTGCTAAATTCCAGAGGCCTGAGCTTGCCAGGACTCAGTGCAGCCTTCTGCATAAGTTACAGCCCAATGGGGCTCCCTGATTCACAAGATCCACACACCAGAAACCTGCCAGCAGTACTACAGAAAATGTAACTCTTTGAAAACCAGATGCAGCCTGCAGCAGTAGAGAGGCTGGTATTGATATGTTCACAGTATGTCCAGAAAATCCCACCTCATCAGCCTCTTGCCATCAGCATTTTAAGAAAACCTTTCCTGAGTCTCCTATAAATTATTGTTTTTTTAGAACAATATGCATTTCATGGAATTGAATAGGTTTTGTGACAAAAACAAAAGACCCTAAGAAGTTTTCATTTTCTTTTAAAATGCTTGAGAAGTTCTGCAGTAATTTGTTCAGGGTTTTGATCACTTTCTGGCTTTATCCCTATCTAATTTTGTGAAATTCTTTCATAAAGGAAATAATTCATTAATAGTGGTAGCCTTTAGCACAGGCCTAGATGAGGAAGGGAAGTCTGGGTTCTCTGTTGCTGGTGATGGCAGTACATAGGAAATCCTTGCCCAATCCTCCCACCCAGTACTTGGCACAGGACATGGCTGGAGAGCAAAAGGTCAGAGCCTGGGGAAGCGCTATATTGAAGGTGATTACGATTTATTAGGCCTATACACAAACAAATCCTCTGTACTAATTAGGGAGACTGGCAGGGGAGGGGGTAAATTGCAGCTGAAAAGGAAGACAGGAAGGTGAACTGATAAAAAGTCTCCCTGACCAGCAGCCTGCAGGCACTGCTGTCAAAGCTGCCTGTTTTCTGGCCCATGCTGAACAAGTTAAAATCCATGCTGCCCATTGTATGCCATGGTCTCAATAGGATCCTCATTTCAGCTGTCATCTCTAGAGA
Source organism: Climacteris rufus (assembly GCA_013398175.1). Lineage (NCBI taxonomy): Eukaryota > Metazoa > Chordata > Aves > Passeriformes > Climacteridae > Climacteris > Climacteris rufus. The sequence goes on along the minus strand of VZRZ01006207.1, from coordinate 1,265,417 downwards.
TTTTATGCAAGAGGAATGAACTGGAGCAATAGAAAGACAGAGGAACAACAGGGAGATTCCACAGAATTCCCAAAAAGTTCATCCAGAAGAAAATACAGGCTATGTGGCTTTGAGCCACTTGTAGGTTGTCTCTGTAAAATACTGCTACAGGGAAGAACCAAGACTTTTCAAAGGAGCAAAAAAAGAATATTTCTCAGACTCTCTCCTTTGGCATCTAAATATTACTTAGACTTATGTTTGGAGTGACAAAACCAGGTTTTCCAACTTTCAAAACTCTGTGATGGAAAATCGTCTTGTTTAATCTTTTCTCAGTGGCTTATTTGGTCTTTGGCTTTACTGGTTCACTCCTGATTCTACAGTCTCCATGTGTAAAGCACACCCAGGGTAGCACTGTCTTAAATTTTGTCTGCTGTTCTTGTTACTAGGAGTATGATTTCACTGATGAATGTTTATAATACAGCTTGAGGAATTTCATCCTCCCTTGGTAAACTGTGTAGGAGATTGCCTTAATGGACAAAGAAAAATGTTTGCTGGACTTTAGCCAGAAGCTTGGACTTGCTTATAAAGAAGAAAATACAAGTATAACCTTTCGGTACTGTGTACAGAAGACATTTAAAAAAAAAATTGACCTCTCTTCTCACAAAATAAAATGGAACCAGTGAAATATTAATGCATTTTTCACTATTTTATGTCAAATTGCTTAGTTGTGACAAGTTTAATTTCGCTTCTTGATCAGATGTCTTACAAGGCTCTATTTTCTTCTACAAATACCTCTAACTGGGAAAATAAATTACAGATGGCTATGAAAAACTGAAGAGAACTTAACAGTTACAAGAAGAAAAAATGTTCATAGGCTTTATTCACAGGTGTAAGGAGTCTAATTTGAAACAGCAAATTAAAAGCTGCAGCCCAGTTTTATCTTCCCTGAACAGTTTACTTGAGCTACATTTGGGACATAAATTCAGCAAAGCCATGATGTTCATTTGATTTATGCTTGTGCAGTTTGTTTAATCAGGGCCTGAATAAAGACTTGAGCTGTTCTGAAGGCTACGTGAGTCAGGGTGTTCCTGTGCTTAAGCTAAATTCCCTGTAGAGGAATTTTTAACCTACACTGAAGAGAAGCAGAATCACCCTGTGTTGTCTGGCTAGTCTATTGTGCTTTATGTCTTGTAAAGGAAATATACATGCTCAGGGCTATATTGAAGAATGGCCACTAACAGGTAGAGAGTCTAAAAATACTCATGCCCAGTGGTTGATAAGGATTTCACCGCTTGCTGAAATAACCTGTAGATGCCTAGCAGTTCTCAAGGAGAGTTTCAAACAGATGTTAGCATTGCTGAACTGGCAGCCAGAGTGCACTAATGCCTTCCTCAGCCTGAGAACAGTAATTGAGAACTATGAATCACCCTCTGTGTTTCTTCCCCTCACTCTCTGGTTTAGGTTAAACACCCGTTAACTGTATCCTTATGGGAAATGTTATGTGCCAGGTATGGCAAAGCACAACAGCAGTAGTTCCATGTAGCTGATGGAATGATTAAAAGTCGATGAGTCCCTTTTGCCAGTGCATCTCAGAAAACAGAGAGAGGATGCCTTTTTTCCTCAGAGCACCTTATCCCTGCTGCTGCTTCTGGGTTGGAGAAAGATGGATGTTCTTTCTGTTGTTGGCATTGCCTGAGGTACTCTGGAATAGGAGGCTGACTTCTCTTTGCTTCATTGGAGCTCTGGAGAACCAGAATTTGTCTCCCACATTTCTAGAAAAGACTATCCATCCAAGGTGGGATTAGAGTCGAAATGTGACCTTGAATGTGCCCCCACCTCTGAGGTTCACAGGTTCCCTCACTTTCCCTATTGAGCTGTCAAGAAGTCCAGAAAGCATGTGAACTGCTGACAGAGAAAGCCAACTAAGACTGCAGGGAAAGCAGGCAGCTTGGGATCCCACCTGGCTTCTCTCACAGCCAATGTGCTGCTCAGAAATCTGTCAATTACAGCTTGGGTTTTTTTTCCCAATGGAGAAATTTCCTGACAGAAATTTCCAGCCAGCTCTGCTCTGTGTTGCTACTGCTGCTCCAAATGGGAAAGCCAAAATGGCCCAGAGAGCCCCACACCGGGAAGGTGCAGGGCCTTGGGAGACCTGGCATTACAGCAGGTCTGCAGTCCTGGCTGCCACGACCCAACCACGAATGCGCTTCCGAACTGTCAGATGTTCCCTCCAGAATTACGTATGCGTATTCACTCTGGTGTGACCGCCAAAACAGCACATGTGCCTTGCCAGGGACTTCAAAGGCTTTTGTGCAACACTGTAGTCCTCTGATAAAATGTTCTGCTTCTTATTAGAGTCCTAGTCCTGGTCAACGTTCTTAGAGTTTAAGGGGAAAGTGAATTATCTATTTTTTTTTTTTTTTTTGGGGGGGCACAAAGAAGGATATGCTTTTGTGGATTATTAAACAGTCAGCTGTTTAATAACTTGCACTTGCTACCTTGCCTGCCTGAAATGCCTTTATAGCCAAGCTGAACAATGGCATCTACCTGAAGTATACAGAACTACCAAAATTACAGGGTCCAAAACTATTATCACTGAAGCGGGGCCCTTGCAATTAATCAGGACAGTGTTCCTGACGAGTAATATTGTAAAAGTGTTACTATGATTGGTTGGTTCAGCTTACACAACAAATCAATTATCATGTTATTTTTTTAAATAGCAATTCTGCCTGTACTACTCTGAAACATGATGAAAATATCTGCTCAGTGCACTAAGTTTTTCACCTTCTCATGGTAGTTAGAAGTAGATATTAGAAACTAAAAGAAATAGAATCTAAGTAGTAACTTGGCTATTCAAAATAAGGGCCTATAATAATGCTGTTTTCTAGCTCAATTTGAACTAATTTTTATTATGCATTACTGTTGAACAGTGATTATGGTCTTAGAGCTATCACAGGCAAAGATTGTCATTGCCTCAGAGCAAATAAAGTATTAAAATAAAAAATGCAGATAAGAAAAAATGGATCAAGAAACCCATGTTTGTTTATAAATACCGGCCAAGCTTGTTTGCTGCATCAGACTGCTGTTCAGTACAACTCCTGAGTAGAAGGCAGCCAAGATAAGCAGGGAAGTCACCACAGCTTCGTGATATTCTGCTCATCCTCCTGTTTCAGTTCAAAATAGCTTGCAGGACATCTTTGCCAAAGGCTGAAAATAAAGTCACCCTTTTTAAGACCAAGACGTAATGAGGATCATATGGGCTGGCCTCCCATACAACACAATCCAATACGTGCCTCAAATAATTTCCATGACAAGGATGTCCTGCAAGTGGCAGAGGTCAGTATACCCTAGGCACGTAAAAGCATGACTGAAGTCTACAGCCTGAAGCAGCTGGACAACTACTGATACCCAACTTGAAGATTTGCTCCCTTTTCAAAGGGCCTTTCTCCCCACAGAAGTTACAGAAAACCCGTGTAAATTCAGGAGAAAGGAATCCAGGTCATAACCACTTTTGTTGCAGAGACAAGCTCTCTGGGCATTTCAAATTTTACAGAGACTTTCTTCACCTTCCTTTATTACTTCTTTGCTTCTACCTTGAGTTTTTACTTGTGATTATTCTACTTCTGAGCATTTGTTCTATTGCTTCCATTTTGCTTTTTTTTTTTTTTTTTAAGACTCAAAGGACACAACACTCAGAGCTGAATTTTTCTTATTAAGGAACAGCTTACACAGAGCCACATCATAAGAATTACTGTCATTCACATCTACCCTAGAAACAAGAGTACATACTACAAAGATCTCAGCTGCTCTCTTAACTAGTCCTGACATATCTGTTAGTCTCCCTCTGGTACAGGTACAGGATACAAGGTGTTGTCTTTCCTTTCTCCATTTGTATCTTGCAGCCTTCTTCCTGCAGCGGTTGCAATGAGTGATGCGCTTCCATGAGCTGAGACAAATCAATCACCTTTCTCCTTCAGCTCCTGGCCACGTGCTCCTGCCTTTTTTCTCACAAACTGCTTTGCCTTGAGCTGATTCAACCCACCAACCTGGCAGAATAGTAACTACGAAAAGGTGGTTTTCTCAGCCAAGTCAGTGAGCTGAGCGATCTGATGAACACTGGATTCAGCGCAAGGGAGGGTGCAAAAGTACTGCTTTGGATGGCTCCAGGAACCCGTGGCACGCCGGTGCCATTTGATCCCCCGAAATGCACCCGCAAAGCACCCGGATGAGTGAGGAACACCGGGGATGGGTGTGCGCGAGAACTTTTCCTCCGGGCTCGTTTCCAAGGGCGCCGCCGGGCTCAGGGAGACAGAAAGAGAGGGAGGGAGATAGGAGAGAGATAGGAAGGAGATAGGAAGGAGATAGGAAGGAGAGGAAGGAGAGGGAGGAGAGGGAGGAGAGGAAGGAAGGAAGGAAGGCAAGAGGGAAGGCGACCCGGCCCCGGTGGACGCGGGGCGGCGACGCTCGGGCGCCACCCCGTGGTGCCGCTGCGGCGCGGCCGCCGCCGAGGAAAGGCGGAGGAGGTGGGGTGGAAATCCCTGAGGGACAGGGATCCGCGTGGCTGCTGGGCGTTTTGGAGGGCCTGCGGTGTGTGGGGAGAGGCTCGCGAACACGGTGGGCTCCGCGCCCTTCTTCCCCCAGAAGCACGGACGCCATGTACAGCGCAGTACACGGTGTGGCTCCTGTCCCCTGCTGTCTCGGGGGGACCGCGTCCCCTCACAGCCCCTCTGACACCGGGCAGCGATGCTGCGTCTCACGCTCCATTGCAAGGCTGTTGAGTACCCCGGCTCCTCCGACACTTGGAGCCACCAGGCTGTGCCTCCCTATGGCTAGCACGGACCGATTTGCTTTGGTGCCAGGTGTCTGCTTTGGCACGGGTACCCCTCCTCCCTGCCTCCCCCTTCTCCCTGTCTTCCCTCGCCGCGTGTGATCCCGGCCGTGCCCCGAGCTCCGGTAGCAGCAGCCCTTGGCAGGAGGTGGCTGCTGCCGCTCTGGTTCTTGGCAGCGTTCGGGGTGGAGGGACAGCGGCAAATGGCGCTGCGGCGTGGCCGTGGGGCAGGGGCTGTCCCCAGCACCGCGTGGGGCAGGGACTGTCCCCAGCACCGTGTGGGGCAGGGGCTGTCCCCAGCACCGTGTGGGGCAGGGGCTGTCCCCAGGACGGTGTGTGGGCTCGGGGAAGCCCTGGGGAACACGTGTGCCTCAGGCCACCCCTGCAAAAGCTGTGCTGCTGCGGGGAACCGAGGCTGGATATGGGCAGGCGCTTGATCCATGCGGTGCCTTGGAGGCAGTACCTGGCTTGTGCCCTGACCTCCCCAGCCGGGTGCTGCGGGTTGAGCGCAGCCTCACCTTGCCCTCCAAACTCCCGTCTGCAAGCCCCCAAAAGCAGTTCCAAACATCATGGCCCAGAGGCATACTTGCATCATGACACAGTACTGGCATGATGCTGTTTTTAGTAGAAATATCAGGGAATTTTTAAATGTTATTGCTCAGCATTGGTTTGCAGCCTAACACAAATGAGTAGAGATCAAACAGATTTCCTATCCTTCACATTTACAAATTCCGTTTGCACCCTCATTTGGGATAATGTTGTGATAACTTAAAAAATAAGGACACTTTTTAGCATTCTTTCTGCATTTTGGAACCAGGAGCCAAGTAGTGAAATGGATACATTATGTATATCAATTGCTGGTTCGCACACTGTTGGCTCTTCAGAGTAACTCTTGATGAGTATCAGACTCGTTCAGAGTGTAGTGCTAGATTATATGCTTATTTCAAACTTCTTGCTCAGTAGGACTTTTAGTTGTGTGAGAATTTCAGATCTGTAGACTCCTTAAAAAGTGTTTCAAATTAAAAAAAAATTTAAAATAGGGATGTAAAAAAATTAGGGATGGTGTTTTGCAACTGGAAGATATACCATATTTTGGTATATATCACATAAGCCATAATACTTTTGGAAATTATTTTCTTGCCTTTGAAATAACTGTAAGACCAAACCAACCTTTACATCCCCATTCTATTAAAGTGGCAGACACAATCCCGTTGAAATGAAAACAACTTAACCAAATTTCATTTTGCCAACTCTGTTGACAAGCCCTTCCATTTTGGTATTTCACTCTTCTAAATGTTTTGGTTGCTTAAGTCCTGCTTTCACAATCTACGACTATTGAGTAAAATATGAAATATTCCCTTTATGAAAACTGATAATTTTGAAAAGCTGCTTAATAACTTGATAACGTGGATTATACCAGTATGCAATAGAAGTCTGTCAAATATTTTATGTGCCTGTTGACATATAAATCTGTACTTCCATGTGCTTTTGAAAACTGGAAAACAAACAAACAAAACCCATAAAACCATGTTTCAATTGCTGGTACAATTTCTTCCCAACACTGGAATGCTTCTGTTGTTCTCAGGGAAAAAAAAAAAAAAACAAACCAAAAACAACTGGTATTTTAGTTTGACTATCAAAACATGCCAATGAAAATGCTTCTGAAAGAACTACTCTGGCCAAAAATCTGCCTGTTTCAGAGAAATAGTGTAATGTTCCTTGAGATGCTTTTCTTTCTTTTCATTAGATTTGGATTTTTGAAACTACATATTGTGCAGCCATGCAGTAGCTTGAAAGAGTGTCTGTAAGAAGTGGCAATAGAAGAAACAGTTTCACTGCTTTCGCGGACAGCAGTACTGCTTATATTCCAGAATGTCCTGAGAGGGATTTTATTACTTCTGCTAAAATGCAGTACAAAATTCTGGACAGTAGAAGAGCCCAAATCACAATCTGGACCACACCGAATAATGATTCCCCATATAACCTACTGGATTGATCACACTAACACAGTTTTTCTAAATTAGAAAGAAACATGCAAACATTTAAAAGGCCATCATTACAATACTTGACAATGACTTTTGAGATCAACTTTTGAAAGTGTTGCAGTTGCTGCAGCCTTTTTTCCCACAAGATAGCAGCACTGGAACTATGAATGAGAAAAGGATTTGTGAGTCCATCTCACCAAAATTCAGAAAGGCCACCTGCTTTATTGACTCTTAGGAATGTGCAGCTCAGGATCACAGGGAAAGTTTCTTAAACATCAGGATGGGGTGCAAACACCAATTAAAATAATAAAATGTACATTTACATTTTACTTTAACAGACCCATCTCCTTCTGAAAAAGCACATCAGGGGACTTGAAACAATCTGCAAAACTAAAATGCTGCTTACATAAATATGTTTGTATAAGTGTGTATGTGTGTGTGCATTGCATACAGTAGAAAGCTTGCCTTGTTATTATATATAGCAAAAATCTTTCAAGTGATGAGGAGTTTGTTTATGCTCCCCTTTAACTCACCTGGTTTCACAACTTTTCCTCATGCTTTTAGCTGCAGTTGTTGATTGTCACTGACCAAAAGTGATCCCACAGTGAAGGAGGAACCCCTTTGCCAGGACTCAGGAATTGCCAAGGGGAGGTGAACTCCCTTCCTGTATTCATTCTGTCCTACCTGAATAATTGTGTAACTCACATCAAACCCTCCTAGTGTAAATATTTATGGATAGAATAATGATTTGGATTGGGTTAGGTGTGCACCTTGGAGGCAAATCTCCCGACCGTCCCAGCTTGGCAAGCTTTGCTTCACCCTGGAAGGATGAACATGGAACATCCAAGTTGCACTTTGGGAATCTCCATTGCAGGAGCACACCCAAGGCACTGCAGCCACAAATGGGCACAGAGTCCCTGTGATCAGGCTGGAGCTTGGCAAAATTAACCCAGGTCACGGCACAGATGTGCTGGCATCAGCACCAGCTCTTTGGCGTAGAGACCCATTCCTGTCAGTGCCCTCTGCTTGCTAATGTACACACAGCCTTAGCAGCCTAGATGGAGAGGTAAAATCAGAAATGAAAGTTTTTTATAAGTTTACAAGTGGTAGTAGAGCAAAGGGGCAGAAATTATGGAAGAACAGACCACATCACCTGGCTGATGATTTTTTTAAATGTGAAATTGGAGACATCCCAGGGCCATTAGGTCATACATACTGGAGGGATATGTGGAGTTCAGGAAGGGGCACACTGCCATGTGCAGGTGGAAACAGCGAAGCTCTTTAAAACACTTCAGTATGCTATGAAATAGCATATTGATAGGGAAGCTGAAGAAAAAGACACTTCTCCTTCAGTAAAAGAAAATACAGTGAGTCATGTGGAATACATATGTGTACACACACACACACACGTTTATAAAGAGCTTGACTCTTTTTGAGTTTTGATTCCCACAGAACATATACATATATATGAAAAATATACATTCATACACACATACTCTTCTTGTTTTCATGACTATTCTTATATTTCTTCTCTTTTTACCCAGGCACTTCCAGGACAATTTCTCTTTGTGAAGAAATCAGGCTGTGCTGTGGAATTACATCAGATGTAGCCTTGCTTATTTATTCCTACTGTTGTCAACACAACATATGCAAACTCTTTTGGGCTGCCAACTTTCATCTCTTACATCAAGGAAACTGAATCATGGACCTTGGCCTAAAAAGATTAACAGAGCTTACATAAAATATATTTTGATAATGTCCTTGAGATTCCTGAAGACACAAAGAAGCAGGAACAGTATGTACTTTTTTTTCTTTTCTTTTTCTGTTTGAAATGCTGTGCCATCAGTGACCATTTGTACTTAGCTGAAATTGTAGCACTGGATCCTATCAACACAATAAATAAATAAACAGATGGTTGTGAGGGCAGTTGAACTAATGAAGTCAGGTTTCCTATCAGGTTATAACTTGTAGTTCTATTTGCTCACATCTGATAAAATGTGAGTTCTGCTTTAGCTTTTCCTGTCCTTGCAAAATGCTTTTGTGCTGTGTGGACTCTCAGTTGTGCGCCAAGGGATAAGCGATCTTCCCCATAGCACTGGCACTAATTCAGGGCTTTCTCCTTTAAAAGATCAACTAACTCAAGGAAATTTTTCAGAGTTGCTCTGTTGAATTTGACTGAGATTGGCCAAAGATTCAAAAATGCTGGGGAGGAGGCAGAGGTACAGTTACATTTGCACTCACGGAGACAGAAAGGCAGCAGCAGCCTCATCTCCCTAGGGAACTATGCTAAGCAGTATATCTTTATTTCAAGAAAACAGAAAAGTTCAGTGTGCTATTACCCATCTCCTTTTAACTTCAGTTGATTAATATTTCATTAAGGGCACTGGATAATTGTTCAGGGCAAAAGCAGCAGAGAATATTGACAAGTCTGACTGTGAATGCTTCCCTTTGAGGTAAGATGTAATTTTGTTTTGTTTTCATAGCAAAAAAACCCAGGAGAATTCAATCAAACTTGACAGAACAATGATTTCTGATTGTTCTGACATCCAGACAGGATTTCTGGGAGGTTGGTTGCAAGTCTGGTCAAAGGTATTTAAGCTTTCACAATGTTTGGTGACATATTAACAACATTTGACTTTACACTTACAAGATAACTTCTGAAGTAATAAGTATGAACTGTTACTAACATTAAAACTTTCTGTATTTGTTACAAGCAGTAGATTAATCTCTAGTTGGGGTGAGGGGGAGGGAGGGGCATTTCAGTACAAGCAGCATATCACAAAAGAATATGGACAGAAGAATGACAGCTAAAGAAATCTATGAAGATTGTAAAATTGAAATGCCTTCCACACAGAAATGAAACCACCAGTAGATTATGCTGCACCTTGTCTGGAAGCAGCATGCATCAATTACTTGTGATGTAGTGGGGGTTCTCTGATCCATTGAACACAATCACTCAATAAGAAGCTAACTTTTCTAATATGACACAAAAATACTGTCCAAGTTCAAAATTTCCCAAAAGACCAGTAAATTGCCTGTCCTGGTTTTACAATAATAGTGCAGTAAGAAGGCTGGTGCCCTATGCAGGCGTGTCAGTGTTGCAGCACTGGTGTGCTAAGGTCATTCCTGCACGTGTGCCTGGGGCCAGAGCTGGAGGGAGGATGTCCACAGGGTTTTGCCAGCCCAGAGCTGCTGGCCTTCTTGAAACTACTTGGAGCAGCCTTTCAACACTTGAAAGAGTATATAAAAGAGGGAAAGTGACTTTTTACTTGGGGGAATAATGATAGGACAAGTGGGTTTAGATCAAAAGAGGAGAGGTTTAGATCTGATGTTAGGAATAAATTCTTTACTCAGAGGGTGGTGAGGCACTGGAGCACTGGAACACTGCCCGGAGAAGCTGTGGATGCCCTGGCCCTGGAAGTGTTCAAGGCCATGTTGGATGGGGCCTGAAGAACTTGTTCTAGTGAAAGGTGTCCCTGCCCATCACAGGACAGTTAGAATTTGATGATCATTAAGGTGCCTTTCAACTCAAACCATTCTATAATTCTATGATTCTATGATCTTCACATATTTCTTCTGTCATAATTGGCTGAAATTAAGCTCTGTCCTCACAAACTACTGGGTGGAGAAAGTGTCATGGTATTGCTTTTCAGAAGGACAACACATGGACAACCTGGAGACATAAGCTGTGTGTTCTTAGGAAATAAGCCTTGAAAATACACTAAAAATATTTGGGGCTAACAATTTTATAACCAATGGTTGTCCGGACTTGTTTTTTAGGACTTCAGGTACAAAGTTTCTTTTGAATTCGGAAAAATTCACATGCAGAGGAACAGTGCTTTTTAAAAAACATTTATTTCCGTTTTTTTAACATATGCCATATTTAGGCCAATTTAATTTTGTCAGATCTAGGTAAGTTGATGTTTAGTTCATCAGCATGGAAAGGTGTTGTGGTCTGGGAAGTTTCTACATACATGCAATAACTTCTGTGCTTCCGTGCTGCTCTGCCTGGGTAAAATAGCCACAGGTAAAAAGCAAACAAGGAGTTTGGGACCAGACAGGTGACCTGATTTTCATAGTTGCTACATATCCAGGCAGCTGTAGATGGCAGTTCTCCTGGCCATTATTTTTGAAAACAAGTCCCCTTGTCTAAGGCCTGCAGACTGAGACAGTCACTTTGGAAAATCTGTGAAAATGCTCATATAGCTTTTTGCATCCACAGTATGTTGTTTCAACTCTGTGCTATGTTTGTTCTCTGATTAATTATCTTTTAAAAATCCTTGCCTATTCTAATGGGCTTATAGAAAGATTTTGGCAGATTATACTGAAAAAAAAGAAAACAAAAATTAAAGTTTATCAAACACATATTACCGTTTCTGAACATTTGAAACACTATCAGCATGGAGATATCTTATGCCATTTTAAAACACTGATGGATTGTGTAACTTAAAACCATTACTTACAGTGAAATTTGTTAAAATGATTTTATTTTAGTGACATTTCCATAAAATTGAAGAGATTTTCATCTTTGGTTTAAAAATCTCAAATTACAAACACATGAACAGATGATACTTTTTGGTGTTGCTGTTTCATAACTGCTAAACCTGTAAAATACTGAAACAGTATTCATTTTTCCATTCTAGCAAATTTCTACCTTTCTCTCAGATTGCAGTTTGGTCTCGTAACGCTAGTTTCATCCTCAGGTTCTTAATGAAGAATGAGTTTAGAGCTGTACTTGTTTTAAACTAAATCTTTGTTTGAAGATAAATAGACTGATTTACAATTGCTAATTTGCACTGACTGAAGATTCTTGAGTTCACGGTACCTGTTTTAGGTACTTTGTTCACTTTTTGAAGGCAATTAGTAGGTTTTTTAAGAATCATGTTTGTTATTTCTGACTGATATGGCTGAATACAATTCCAGCTGTTGAAGAGATTCTTCCATTGCACAGATACAGTGGTTTCCATGATGGTTTCCTTAAGCCCTCACACGTTAAAACATGAGCTTTATACTTGTAAATTCTGGCAGGATGTTGTGCATGGGCACCCTCTATAAGTCTTCAGGAAGATGAATGGTCACAACAGGTTTTGTCTGTGATGATTCTTCTTCCATTCAAGGCCAGAAACAGGAGCCAGATCCATTTATCATAAAGAGCTAAGGAGGATCTTGTAAGAGTCATCAATAAAAGTGATCTGAGATGGGGCACAGGAGCAATACCTCCCACACTCTGTTAAATCCAGGTTCTGCCCCTCTGCTCTGCTCTGCAGTGCTGCATCCAGCTCTGGGGTTCCCAGCACAGGAAGGACATTGGTCTGTCAAAACGAGTCCAAGACAAGGAACACCAAGTTGATCAGAGGGATGGAGCACCTCTCCTATGAGGAAACGCTGAGAAACCTGGGATTGTTCAGCCTGAGAAAGAGAAGGCTTTATCATAACCTAATTGTGGTCTTCCAGTACCTGAAGGGAATTTGGGAAAGATAGGGCAAGATCAGAGCGTGGAGTGACAGGACAAGCGGGAAAGAGAGTAGGTTTAGATTAGATACTAGTAAATAATTCTTTACTGTGAGGGTGATGAGACACTGGAACAGATTTCCCAGAGAAGCTGTGGATGCCCCATCACTGGAAGTGTTTATGGGCAGGTCGAATGGGGCTTTGAGCAACCTGGTCTAGTGGAAGGTGTCCCTGCCCACGGCAGGGGCTTGGAACTACATGATCTTTACGGTCCCCTTCCAACCCGAACCATTCTATGATTCTATGGTAAATCCCTCCATGGCTTTGGGCAATCTATAATGGACTTTGATGAAATCAGCTTTGGGCCCTTAGATGGCCAAAAGCGAGATGAAGCTTTTGTGCCCGTCTTCCTGGCAACTGGGCGGGGTTTCTCCGTGATTTTGCAACTTCAAGTCTCCACTAATGCCGTGGAAACTGTGTCTCTGAGGCCTAGAAGTAGCAAAAGGTTAAATTGGTGAAATCGTGCGGCCATCAGGCTGAGGACAGACACGTGAACGGGTTCCCCTGCTCCAGAACGGCGTATTTCGAGCCGTGTCTGTGGCAGGTGCAGCCGCCGTCCCGCAGCAGCACGGCCCAGCGGGATTCCCAGGCCCGCGGGAATCCCTCCTCCCCAGGGCAGCGCGCGTCACCCGGGCGGCCGGGCCGGCGCTGCGGCCGAGGCCCGTCCCCCTCGATCCGGGTATCGCCGCCCCCTGTGCCGCGGCGGGAGAGCTGCGGGCTCCGGGGCCGGACGCGCCGCTGCTCCCGGCTCGGCCCGGCCCGACC
>VZRZ01006207.1:1219663-1252277 GCA_013398175.1 Climacteris rufus | reverse complement strand
CGGTGGGGCTGGGGGACCGGCGGGACGCCCCTCCGGGCGGCGCTCCGGCCTGACAGCTGCGTTTCCGCCTCTCTGCAGTGGCGGAAAATCCGATTATATGAGTTTCTCGCATTAAAACAAACAAATCCCGGGATGCCGAGAGGGTTGAGAGGGAAGGCTGCGGTCCTGTGCACGTGCCGGCGCCCCTCACACCCCCAAGCCCACTTTCGCCTTGGTTTTGCTGCCTTGTATTGCAGAACCTGAGAGAGTTGTAGTGTAACTTTGTGTCTGCAGTTGTTCCAGCCTTACACTTTCGTGATTTCAGAGCAGAGCAAGTCATTTAGGTAGAGCAGGGAAAAACGTCTTAAACTCTGTTATTGTTGTCTTACAATTCTAGGAGTGTGCAGAAATGGCTCCCGTCGAAAATAAAGGACTAATACTGGGCATAATGGCAGGGACTGCTGGATTAAGCCTGGTGCTGATTTGGTACCACAAGATCCGAAAGCCTGGGGCAGCTATGCGTGTACACGCGTTCCAGGATATAGGTAACACACTTTATTCTGTAGGCTTGCAAAATGAAGCTCCTAATGAGCAAGGAGCTGTAATGGTTTTACATGGAAGGCAACTGCAGATACTAGAAAAATTGAATGGCCTGCTACTAAGTGTGGACGAACTGAAGAGAGAGGTGGAATTTCTGAAAGAAGCTATTCCAAAGCTTGAAGAGCTTGTTCGAAATGAGCTTCAAGGAAAGGGTGATGTTCAGAGAGTTAGCCCATCACACAGAGCAACAAGGAGAAGAAAAGCAGAGACAGCTTCCAGTGCAAGAGAAACTACCAGCTCTGAGGAGGCAGAAAGTGAAGGAGGGTGAGTTAATAGTAATTTGTATATAATACCGTACGTATGCAGTGCAAATTGTGTCATTACCTATGTGAAACTGTGAACAGGAACCCTTCTAAAATTTTATATAGATTTTATACTTCTGGGAAAGAATACAAAAAATCAGATTAGCAGTTTTTAGATCAGAGAAGACTCTTTGTGCCCATCTCTGAATCTGCATTATGGCTGAAGTTGGCTCAATGCCAAGGATAATACAGATTTTTTTTTTTTAAAGAGTGTGTTTGGTAACACTGATGCAGTATTGCTACATAGCTATGCAATGAGAGGCAAAGTTCAGAATAATGGTGTAATTTTAAACGTGCTTCTAGTAAGAAAGTAGCCTCGTGTCTTTGACAGAGTTTGTTCAAACTGTATGAAAGCTCATGTGCTTTCCATGATGATTGTTTTCTATAGGCCTCACAGATGAGTTAGTCCAGAGTTCTGCCTAGAGCTATCGCATGCTATGGAAGCTATGTCTGGGTGGAACCTCTGGACAAATGGCAATGTTTATGTATATGTGCTGTTGAATACACTTTCTGGTGGCTCAAAAAGTGATTATGAGAAACTCAGGGTACTGACTCAGTAAGTTCCTAGTTTTGATCACATCTTGTAGTCCCCTTTGTAGTTAATGGAATCTTTTATACTCATGAGTTGAGCAAGGCTGGTGTGTGCCTGAAGTCCAGGAGAGGCACTGTATTTTTCTCTTGACATTACTCTCCTGTAATTACAACTTTGTTTTGGTATAATCAGATTAGATACTTATATGCAATTTAGTAAGACTATGTTTATAGCAACTTCTCAGTGTGTCTTACACATCTGCGTAGGCAGCATTATGTCTGCAAATTGCCTATCTCATGTCACCTTTTTTCTTAAAAGATATTTTAATTAACTCTAATATTCTGAAGACAGTTAACATGCTGCATATTAATGGAATCCTATTTTTAAGAGTTTCTCCACATTCATTTTCAATTCCTGTGAGCAGAATTTCTTTTTGTGTTACCTCCCAGCCCACATACTTCACAAGTCTTATATTTTGATTCCATATTTTAAGATCTGTCAGTTCTATTATGAACTAGTTCTTTATTTTAAGTATTCCATATTGGCATAAGTATTCAAAGACATTCCTCCTTCATCTGGTGTGGAAACATTTTGGTTCTCTTAGTTTCTCAGATTATTTTATCCATTGGTTGGTTGGCAGAGGCCTTCATGTTATGAATAAAATATTTGGAGATGCAGACAAGGCAAATGAATTACCAGATCCACAGATGCAGTGCAGGGGTTATTCCAATCGATCATTTGAGAAAATCCTGTTTTGAGGAGTGATAAAAAAAAAATCCTGATGAGGAGTGATACGTTGTTCTTTCAGAACAAGCTAAGGCAACTTGTGTGTTCAGGTTCTTCTGTGTGACGAAGCAGCTGATGCGATGATCCAATACAAGTGATTATAGTGCAAGAGCATTGAATGTGTCCTTAAGAGAGGCCTTCTCTGACAAGTGTTTGTGTACAGTCAGAAGGAAGGAAGATAATTCAAGGTTATAGTTAGCATTAGTCATTTGGGCATGTTCTTTCCCAATACTATTTTTCAATTCCTTTTGAAAAGAGGTGGGGCTTTTTCCTATTAACACCTTGTTCTTGGTGTCCCTGTTTTGCATATCTTCTCTAAATTTAAGATAATTTTATTTCCTTTAAGCAAATAGTATTTTATTTAATTTCTCTTGCAGATAGGTTGTTAATCCTAACGTGTGTACAGTTGCAATGTATGTAGCTTTTTGTGAGGTCTTCTGTAACTTTAATGGCCGTGGTGCATGGCCAGGAGAGTCAATAGCAACACATGAGCTTTTTCCAGTTACTGTACATCACCACTTCATATGCTGTAGGTATTACACCATGTGCATTGTTTTATACTGTTCTGTGGTGAATTCCACACACAATGGTGCATTCAGGGGCTAGTTTATGCACTTGAGAAAAAAATGTGCTCTTTGTTACTGATAAAACTTTTTTCACCTTTCTGAACTCCCATCTAAAGTCCATGCAATGTATTTCACTGCCTCAGCAGTAATTTCATGATATAGAAGATAGGATTTTGCTTGTGTTAAGCACTTCTGGTTTTAATTGACAAATGGGTAGATGCTGGGAATTGACAGATAAACTAATCTGAAGAGTTTTATGGATTTGTGCTGGATGAGTACATTGGTTTCAAGCTTGTAAACTTCTTCCAGAAAAGCTTTTAATACTACTTGGTTTTTTTCATTAAATATTGGAAGCTGACAGTCTCTGATATGGTCCTCGGTGTTTGATCTGCTCTGATCCTATTCTCTATGTCACTGTTGGTATTCAACGCCTTGGGAAGAGAAGCTTTCTGTTTTGCCTTTCAAAAATTATGTTTTTCTGTAAGTGCAGAAGTATCACATATGTTTTAACAAATGAGATCTATTTTTACATAATGACAGGTAGTCTGAATGCAAGGTGCACTGAATGGGTGAGACATAAAATGCTAAAGAGTCTGTGGTTTCTAGTCTGTGCTTTTCTATTTTCTATTTTTTTTAAGTTTGTTTTAGTTTCCATAATGTACTAGTGAAAACTTCAATGTTTAACATTTGAGAAAATGTAACAAACACTTATTCATTTACAAATACAATACATTGTGTATAGATCATCACCTGGAACGGAGCATGTCATGGAATTCTCCTCTTCGTGATTTTCAAGCTGTTTCCTCCCTGCTATGGCAGTGATGAACCCTTGACCTCAAGGTCATGTTTGGCACCAGCTTTCAGCTGCCCAGCATCCAAGCTCTTCAGATTGCATTTGGCATCAAGCACCAGAAAGATTCACCACAGTAAATTTTTTTTTGACACATGTTCTATTTATAAATGTTCCTTGAAATGGTTTAAATATTCTACAGGAAGAAATATTTCCCTTGCCTGCTTCTGAGTGCCACTCCACTTAGCACTTTCTAATTTATTTTGCTGTTAATTTCTTTTAAATGCAACCTTCAGTTGACCTAAGAGTCCGGTTTGCCAAACTTTTTCTTGAAGGCTGCTTATCATTACTGATGGATGTGCACTTTGCTGGATCCTCCTGTGCAAACTTGACCCAGATCCGTCTGTGACATATAATCACCTTTCTGTTGAATTAGCCAGAGCAGATGAGATGGTGTTTGTGTCAGCTTGTGATTATTGTCTAAGTTGGCAGGGAGATGATGAATGATATTTGATCTGTCTAAATGCTGAAGTGTTGTGAACAGACGATACCTGGTTAGGCCAGTGTCTGCCAGTTTGCAGACCCCCCCAACACAGTTGCTGAACCACCCAAGTGTGTTTATACCACAGGGGTGTTTTATACCATGTAGCTCAGGGTTTGTTTTAATCCAGTACTAGGTGCTAGGATTTACTGAACTGCTTAGCCACAGTGGGGTGAGCCTCCAGCACAGTTTCCATTTGTTCTTTGAACTTTGAACAGTCCTTTGTGATACAACTGAGTCCTGTTGGTTGATCGTTGCTCTTCACATTCTTATCACTGCTTTTTATTTAAAATCTATTGGTAATAAAGGTGAAAACAAGTTGGCACTGTCTAGATATTTTTTAGAAGTTCTTCCATTTTCTCAAATATTGATCAATTTGTTTTTGACATGTGAATACTCACTTTTTTATTATAATCTGATAAAACCTCTTGCAGGAAAAATACTAGGTAAAATTGCAAATTTCTATTGTATGGAATATTTGTAAAATAAACCATAATGACTCTTCCTTGTTTTCTGTTAATTTCCTTTTTGGATTAGTGTCATCAGTCCTTAGAGTCCTGGAGTTTTTAAACTGTGTTAAGAAGAATCTCCACTTCTGTTTGTGTTAGTAGTGATTTTTAGTGCTTTAGGATGCATAGATGTGTGACTGTTAGCTGCTTTGTTGAAGGCAGGTATCAGTCAACAAGTAAATTGAAATTGATGACATTCTAATCAAGGTTTAAGATGGTCTGCTCCACATTTAAATTCTTTGATGATTCATAAAGCAGATAAATAGAGGAGGTAGGAGAGAATTTCCTGGGAAAGTGGAGATGAGAGGGAATGGGTAAGAAATGACCTGCCCTCTCTGCTGTTGTATAATTATAGTGACCTACTTCACACTTTTTCTGTGAGTCTCTCAATAAATATATTACTTACCTGATGTCTTATGAGTTTGTTGTTTGGCCTCAGTTTGATTTTTGGTCATGACAGTTTGATGTAGTGCTGCTGGAAATCTCTGCTGGGCTTGTTTGGACTGACAGCCCAATGGGCTTGGCTGTCAACCCAACCTTATATTTGTCAACCAACTGTTATATTTTTCCTGGGAGAATAGCATTTTCTAATATTCACTTTTAGCTGTTATCTAACACTGGAACAGTAGTGATCATAGAAATTTTAGCAGATGTTTATGCAGCAAAGGTAAAGAAGACAACATCAACATTGACTTCCAAGCACTGTTTCCTTACGTTCATATCTACCTGATTAGGTAGCATTTGATGCAGTGCCCAAATTCCTGTAACTAAGGAAATTGCCTTTACTACTTAGTTGTTGCTCTTTTATATTATCTAATGCCCTTATTTTAGGTTGGGAATTGCACAGATCCTCAATGCTTTTATCTTTTGATTAGGGGCAATGGAGCATCTAAACCATGTGAGGAGAGATACTTCCCAAACATACTACACATCATAGAGTTATGTATTGGAGCTGAAAAACTGTCCCACTCCTCCAAAAATCCCTTGTACATTTGATTAAGTTGGGTCTTTTACAAATGCAGCCATGATATAACACTGTGCCCACTTCAAAACAACTGTGGTAGAACAATATGCTGTGTTTTTAAAGATGCTTCAGAAAATGAAAATAAATGTTCAGTGACTGAATATAGTCTCTGCAGGATACAACATAGGATGTGTCATCAACTTCAGCATCATCAAGATTACGTAAGAGAGATCTGTAGAAACGTATGAAGTTCCCCATCTCTGTTCTGCTCCATGATATTTTGCAGTTTGAATATGTACACATGGTCTATGTATGTATTGTTTTATCCAAATGTATTTTTGACTCCTCTTTCCTGTGTTACTGGGTTAATTTTGCAGCAAAACTGTCATGCCAAATCTAGCACTTCTGTAGCTTCGTAAGCAGTTGTAGTTGTTCATTTACAGGCTAGAAGTGTATCTGCTTGTGATTTGGTTCCAGACAGTTCTGAAAGCAACATATTGAAAACAGAATATTTCAAATCCATGATTAATAACCTCCATTTATATTGCTAGCATTCTGTCCTGGTTATATTTCTGAAAAAATAAATAGATTTTATATATTTTGACTGTCATGGCCTACTTCAATTATTCAGTTACTTAATGTGTATAGTACATTTCATGCTTTTTGTACTCAGAGTAACCATTTTAAAAAATCTCTAAACCTGGCAGCTGATAGCTTTGCATTATTATTACTCCCCAGAGCAGTATTTTCAAAAGTGGAAATGCAGAAGATGAGGCTTCTCTGTCTGTTTTTGGTATATAAGCAAAAAGCTGCTTTCTAAAAACAATGCCATCAGCTGCTCCTCTGTGAAATTGGAGTACCCCAGTGTATTCTCAGCACTTTGGACAGTAAGGCCACCTGCTTGTCTCTGCATGATATTTATGCTTTTGCAAATATTTCTTTGCCCTTGACTGCCTTGTGCTGAGTACTTGTGCACTAAATATAATGAAATAATACAAGCTCTTTTCCAGTTTCAGATATTCTGAACTTCAGAATGCTCGAAAGAAATAAGGAATTTATAACAATAGTGTTATTTTTATTGGCTTGTATTTAGATCTTAAAAGTGTTTGACAAAATGTTGTATAAATTATTCTTATAGCGCATTTATATTTTGGTTAGTAAGCTCATTCCTGTTTCAAAAATTAGGGAAATTGAGGTAAAGAGTTGAAGAGGCCTATTCAGGGTTACAGAGCATGTCTTAAAACCCATTAATGATTTCAAGTGTTCTGCATTTGAAACACAAGGCTACATGTGTTTCTAATATGTATCTGCATTTTTTTATTGGAGTATTAGGCAGCAGGACAGTATAATTACTTGTCTGTTATGTTTGGAATATGACTGTGCTGTCTCTTTGAAGATAAAGGTATTGTAATAATAACAATAAGCTTGATATCATGAATAAAAAGTCCTTTAAAGTTGGACAACTGGGATAAATTGTGATCTGAAATTTTTGCTCTTGAATTTAATAATGCCCTATTTTTAGAAAAAAACTGTTGTTATTTTCTGTGATTTTAGTTACCTTACTGCTCAAACTGATTCTGAAGGAGACTCTGAGGAAGAAAAGAGATGTATGAAATCACGTGATGCCATGGTGAAATCAGAAGAAGAAGAAGATTTATTTAATTTTTTACAGCAGGTGGACAATTTGCACAAGGGTTCAGAGGATGATAAAAGGGAGGGCTTCAGACTGCTGCTTGAGAAAGATGACAAGGTATTATGGGTAAACTTGATATTGTGTTGCTTTTAACTTATGCTTTGCACTGCTTTTGGGAACTTAATACAAGCTTTAAAATGCACATAGAAATGGAAGATGAAATTGCAAGCATATTTTTAAAATACAGTGAAAAAGTATTTCAAAGTGGTGTCAATATTCATGTTGTGTGGGCATAGGAGTTCTGTTATTTTATATCCCATTCAAATTTGATAACTTTGAGGCTTTGTTTGATGTAGGTATCCTTGAATACAGCAAAGAAAGATCATGGGCTTTTTTCTATGTAAATTATACTTACTTCTGCTGGTTTTGGAATAGTATGTATGAGAAAATCCTGTAGAAAATTAAGTAGTAACCAGACCTACTGTTCTCAAACTATGAGCATCTAGCCTGCTTATACCTTTCTAATATCCTTTGTGTGAATTTTTCCTTTAACTTTGCTGTGCTCATGTGTAACTCCAGATAAAATTTAAAGGTGGTTTGATGTGCAGTGCTAACTTCAATGTACCATTTTGTTCTGGTTTGGCAAGCATTAGTTCTGATTGTATTTTCATATTAATATTGGAATACCAAGAGAGGTTGAGGGGATATTAATTGTAAGTGAGTGTGGTGCTTATGGCCTCCCTGAAAAAAATACACATCACTTCATTCAGGGATTTGTTGTGCTTTACTGGATTACCTTGTAAATGTTTATATTAAAAGAACTTTAAACTGATTTATAAAATAAAACCTCTTTAGAGAGTCTAGGATTTCTAAAAGCTGTGTTCACTTTTATTCATGGAAAATTGGTCAATTTGTTCTCACATCAACTAAAAGTAATATGTAGAAGGATGGAAAATTAAAAAAAATATACCATGTTCTGATAAGTTGCTTTAAGCAAGTTATTAATTTTAAGCATTGTGAAAGTAAACTGTTTAAATCACATTCTGATCAGTTTAATTATATAGCTGTCCTCTAATTTCAGTATGAAAACTGTGTAGACTTTCTCTGGAGACTTGCACGTGCTTATGGAGATCTGTTTGAGATGACTACTGATGCTGAGGAGAAGAGGAAATATGTAATTGATGGTAAGCAGAAGAAAAATGTTTATGTAGAATGCCATAATGTAATTAATGTAGTGAAACGTGCTTTGAACTTTGTGAAAGTTTTCCAATATGAGGAATTTGCAATCCAATAAATGGGAGCATTTGTACTGTAATCATAATGTTTTGTGCAGTAAACCACCATAGTTTACAACTTTGGTTGATTCTTTCCTCTCTGAGAGATCCAAAATCAGTGATGGAGAAGTATTGTGGGTCATAATTGGAGGCCGTTGTTTCTGCAGATTGCCTTAAAATCCTTTATTTTGTTGAGAAACAGATGGATTCAGAATGTGAAAAAACCCAGATGCTGTCAGCACAGTTTCTTAATTACGTATTTGGGAGAGCAAGAGGAATAAATAAATGATGAGGCTGGGTCAAGGTTTGTTTTTCTACTTTCCTGTGGTAAGGAGCACTCCTGCATGTCAGCAGCCTAGTGGTGATGGTGGGGCTGAAACTTTGTGAATCTGGAGGAAGTGTTGACCAGAAACAGAAGTTGTGTGTGACAGCTGATGTTGTTTCCAGACATCTCTCCCCATGTGTCCTGTTTGACAACTTAATCTTCACAAGATTTTGATTTTCTTCTTCATAGCACTGTTTCTTTGTTGCCTTTTCTTTCACTGTCTGGATGGATATTGGCTAGAGGTACAGCTTGTTTCCCTTTTAATTTTGGGCCTTCTTTTTATTACATCAAAACCTACATATTTTCTACCTGTGTCACTCTCTTCCAGTCAAGGCACTGTTCTTAAAATAATTCTTTTTGCCTGTATCTGGGAGTACTTTCTTTTATCTCTCCATTGCCCCTCACTTTTTTGCTGTACCAAATCACATTTGGTGTCATCCAAGTTTGGGATTTTTTGTCTTTTGTTCCACTTCTCGTTGACTTTTTGTTCTGTTCGCACTGACAGTGTCACTGACAAAGCAGTTTTGGCTGTCCTTTGTCATCCTTAAAGGCATTGTTATGCCTTCATGCTGTCATAACATATTCCATAAACAACCTCAGCTTGTTCAAGGTCCCTCCTTGTTCCCATCCTTTTGTCACCTAAATACTCATGAAGACTTGCACTGGTTTAGCTATTTAATTGATACTGTCTTTTCTTTAGCAGCAACTTGGCTAATTTGTATATAAATCCTACAGTACAGTGAGGATTATGACACAAAGTAAATAACAACAGTAAGTTCTGGTTTTGGATCCTTTGCTTTTACCAGTGACTGGAGTTGAAGCTGGTCAGGGCTGTGGGGGACAATAAAAAGAGTGTTTTCAAATATATTAATGGCACTAGGCAGTGTAAAAGTAACATTAGCCCATTACAGGATGGTCATCTCACAAACAGGGACATGGACAAGGCAGAGACGTTTAACACATTCTTTGCCTCTGTCTTCAACATGGGTGATGAACCAAGGAGTTCTCAGTGCCCTGAGCTGCAGGACCATGACTGTGAGAATGATCAGTTCCTACTCGACCCTAAAACTGTGAGGAATCTGCTGCTCCAGCTGGATCCCTACAAATCTACATGGCCTGATGGATTCATCCAACAAGCCTCAAAGAGCTAGTTGGTGTCATCCAAAAACCTCTCTTGATGATTTTTGGGCAGTCTTGGGAATTCAGAGAGGTCCCACCTGACTGGAAGCTGGCAAATGTTGTCCAGATTTTCACAAAGGGCAAAAAGGAGGACCCGAGCAACTACAGATCTGTCAGTCTCATTTGAGTGTCTGGTAAAGTTGTGGAGAAGGTTATTCTGGAAAGTACTGAAAAACATCTGGAGGACAATGCAATTGTTGGTCACAGCCAGCATGGCTTCATGAGAGCGAAGTCCTGCTTATCAAACCTGATTTCCTTTTATGACAAGGTAACCCACCTAGTTGATGAAAGGAAGCCAGTTGATGTAATATTTTTGGATTTCAGTAAAGCTTTTGATACTTTCTCTCACAGTATCCTTCTGAACAAAATGTCCAGCACACAGCTGGATAAACACATCATGTGATAGGTGAACAGCTGGCTCGTGGATCGGGCACAGTGCATGGGGTGACATCAGTCTGGGACCCTGTCACCACTGGGGTTCTGCAGGGCTCCACCTTCAGCCCTGTGCTCTTCAGCATCTTCATAAATGATTTGGATGCAGGATTGGAAAGGATACTAAGCAAGTTCACAGATGATACAAAACTGGGAGGAGCTGTTGATTACCTTGAAGGCAGGGAGGCCCTGCAGAGAGACCCGGACAAATTAGAGGGCTGGGCAGTCACCAACCATATGAAGTTTAACAAGGGAAAGTGCCAAATTCTGCACCTGGGATAGGGCAACCCTGGATGTACAGACTGGGGAATGAGATGCTGGAGAGCAGCACTGTGGAAAGGGACCTGAGGGTCCTGGTCAATGGAAAGTTGAACATGAGTCAGCAGTGCCCTGGCAGCCAGGAGGGCCAAGTGCGGCCTGGGTGGCACAGCATCTCCAGCCGGGCAAGGGAGGGCATTGTCCCGCTCTGCTCTGCACTGGGGCAGCCTCACCTCAAGTCCCAGGGGCAGGTTTGGGCACTGCAATATAAGAAGGATATGTAGCTATTAAAGAGCATCCAAAGGAGGGTAACAAAGATGGTGAAGGACCTTGAGGGAAAGCCATGGCCTCAGCTTGAGCAGCAGCTGAGGTCACTTGGCCTGTTCAGCCTGGAGAAGAGACTGAGGGGAGACCTCATTGCAGTTGACAACCTCCTCGTGACGGGAAGAGGAGGGGCAGGCACTGATCTCTTCTCTGTGGTGCCCAGTGACAGGACACGAGGGAATGGCCTGAAATTGTGTCAGGGGAGGTTTAGGTTGGATATCAGAAAAGGGTTCTTCACTCAAAGGGTGGTTGGACACTGGAACAGGCTCCCAGGGAAGTGGTCACAGCATGAGCCTGACAGAGTTCAAGAAGAGTTTAGACAATACTCTCGGGCCCGTGGTGTGACTCTTGGGGTGGTCCTGTGCAGGGCCAGGAGTTGGCCTTGTGGGCAAACTCAGTGATCCTTGTGGGTCCCTTCCAACTCAGCATAGTCTGTGATTCTGTGACCACATGTAACCTCAGCTGAAGAAAGATGAGACATAGCAAAAGACAGGAAGAGATAAAGAATGATGGAATGAAAGTGGGTCTTAGGTGTTGAGTAACCAGCCTAGTTTGGCTCATTCTCATGAAGTGGGGGTGGCGGCAGCCTTTTTCATCTCAGTTTTGGAAGTGCTGCAGAGGGATTGAGACTGCAGGAGAGCTGGCGGTAGTTTCGTGGTTATTTTTCATTCCACTGTGTTGGAGGACTGTGTATGCTGTTCTTTGTTTTTATGAAGTTAACTTGCAATACAGAAATGTCAGTGTGGCTTAATTGGTTGCAGCTGAGACTCTGCAAACAGCAAGCATCTCATCTGAACTTCTTACTGAGAGCGTGGGTTTGATCAAATCACCTACTGTCATCTTTATTCAGTTAGAAGTGGAACTTAAGGGAAGTCTTTGTGCTAGAAAGGAACTTCAACTGGTTTATTCCTGTACCCAAGGCAGGAAACAGCTTTGCTGGTTCTTCTGACAGGTGCTTGTCTGACCTGCTTTTAAGGACCTTCGGTATTAGAGACAACACAGCCTCCTTTGGCAGTCCAGTCCAATCCTTCCCTGATTTAACTACATCTGAAATGGATTCTAAAGGAAAATACTAGAATTGTATATATATATTATATATACCTATATGTATGTGTATGGCTGTGTAAGTGAAGCAAAACCAGGATGTTAGATTGTTCATCTAAATATTTCTAAGAACTGGGAAGCAATTTATTTGCTGCTACAGTAAATCAGATTGCTTTGTTCTTGGGAGTTACCTAAAACATGGAAGGGTACAATAAATCCTTTCATATATTGTGCTCTATTTACAGGAAAGATTAAAGCTGAAAAGGCTGTTCAGCTGGATGCTGGGAGTGCTGAGAGTCACCAGTGGTAAGTTTGAGATTGTTTTTACAAAATTTTGTGTATTTATCAAATCCAACACAAAAGCCCCAGTCTGACATCAGTTTCATAAATTAGTAATTAATATTTTTCATAGTTTTATGGAACTCAGTTATCACCGGTTGCAGCTAAAAATTACATTGAAATATTCTGTGAAGCATTTACTATAGCATGTGAAACAACTCAATAGCTATACTTCAACATGTACAATGAAATGTAGATGGGAGTATTTGCTTAAGCCTCTATTTTATTGCTCAGAGAAGCCATAGTTTTCCATTTACCTTCTCTTTCAACAATTCACAAATAATGTCATTTGGTTTTGTATTTTGTTCTTTCTTTTTCTAGTAATAATCTAAATGCTAATAATTAAAAATAGACATAGAAGACTATGGAAATTGGAATTAGCTTCTCTGTTTTTGTTTTATCATACAGTTTTCCTCCATGCTTGACACTTAGTTTTGTAGACCTTGCTAGAACTAACAAACACTGGAAATGTAAATATTTTTTTATCAAATCAGCATTATATGGTAAAAGGTAATTCTGCTGAGTTTTAGCTGATAGTTCCTCACCTTAACATTTTTTTAGTAAATTTTACTGAGCTCCTGATTTGCTTTCTAATTTTCTTAGCTTTTCCTTTACGTTTTGGTTTCTACATTCTTCATTAATTTTGTCATTGCACTTGTAGAATGGGGTTTCCCTAAGCTTCTACATGTCAAACCAAATGCTTTTATCTCAGACTCCTTTCACAATCTAAAAAGGAGCAGCCACTTGTGGAGTGCAGTTCACTGGAGTCAATTTTGCCTGTTTAGTCTTGCATGAGGATGAGATGAATTCTTTCTGGGGCTCAGTTGACAACATCTCCATTGCCAATGACGGGAGCAAATGTCAGCTAGCTCAGGTTTAGATACTTGATTAGACACAGATATTGTCATTTAATTAGTAATTCTCTGTCTTGGTTATCTCTTTTTGAAAGCAATTTGCAGCCATTTCTGCTCTTTGCTTGACCACAGTTATGGCTACTTCTTCAGGGTAATGCTATTGTACCCCTCTCAGCTAGAACTGTGTATAAACAACCACAAAATCACAAGCAAGTATGAATCCTGCCTCTCCCTTCCTCCTCAGCCCACAAGACTGACAAATTATCCCGGTATAAATAGAACTTCACTGTCAGAAACAATGCTGATAAAACCTGACATGTTGTTCAGGGAGATGTAGGTGGTCTGCTGGACTTCACATGTGAGATCCTGTACTGGCAGGCACATCTAGCAGGGGAAGAATTATGAGTGTAAGAAGATGTGTTCCAGAGGTTAGCTCAGAAAGTTGAATTGAGAGGTTTGAGAGGAAAATCTTACGGTTTGCAAGCTACTGCTTCTTGTAACAGGCAATGTGTTTCTGTCTGGTTTGCAGTTTTCAAGTGAACATAAGGTTTTTATTAGTTTTTGCTCAACTGGTGTCTTTCTAGTGGTATAGATGGACACTACAGATATGAATAGTTCGCTATAATTTTTTTTCTGAATCTATTATCTGCTTGTCTTTATTTTCTGAAATCTTTTTGAATTTATGCATGATTTTAGAAGTGTGATGCCCTGTGATGGTTATGCCAATCTAACTGAGACTGTAAATACTGGGCTGAATGGACTTCCATGCTCCAGAGGGACATGGGTATATTTTTGTTTAGCATGACAATTGTTGTTCAATCTGTGTTCCCACTAAATACTTTGCTGCTGTGCTGCTACTTAACCAGTTGGACTTGTTTTGTGACTTTTTTTTTGTAACTTGTTTTTTTTCTATTTTATTGTTTATAAAGTATTTTGCACACATTTCATTGATTTCATGTTTATTTCAGGCCATTTCTCAGGTTTGAGGCCATGTAGGTTTGTAAATGCATCCCCTCCCAGATTACAATTTTATTTCAAGTGTTTTGTTGTTGTGTGTACTTTTAAAAATCATTGACTTCATTAATGAAATTACTGGAAGATAATGGACCCAGCACTAAACTTTGGGTGACACCTACAATGATGCTCAGGTTCTCATGAACCTGGTTAGGCAACCATTTCTACAGGTGATTTAATCTAAGCAATATTTCCATGGTTAGATTTTTGAGGAACATCCGGTAGGACATAAACTTCAACGTATATCTCATTTGTTGCCTTCCTCTTATAGTCCAGGCTTGTTTATCCTGCCAGAATGTTTTTTTTTTTACTGTTTGTTCACAAAAAAGCTTGGGTTAACTGTTTTGTATGCTTATGCACTTCCAGAATAATTTTTCCAGGAATGTCTTCAGATTAGGCTGGTTTGCCTGTAACCCTTCATCCTTCTCTTGCTTCTTCTTCTTGACAGCAGCTATGTTTGCCTTTTTGCTTTCTGGTGGGGCTTTTTGCATTACCCATGAGACTTCAGTATTCAGCTCTGTGTCAGATCTGGATTGTTTGAGTCTAGCCTAATGCAAAGTTTTCCAGTTTATCTAAATATTGCTTCACATGTTAATCCCCATGAACAGGAAATAAGACTTCAGGGAATCTTCTCTGTAGAAACTGTGCTCTCAAAGTTGTACGCAAGCAGAATTTTGCCTGATGTTGTAACTAGGTAAGAGTGTGTATGAACAGAAAACAGTGCAATACAATTAAGTCATGAGTAAACAGTATGTGAAAGTAATATGAAATCCATAGTTAATAAGAATAATAAGAATGAAAACAACTGAAAATAAAAAATAGAACAAATATTTATACAAAAAAATGCTAGGACCACTAGCAGGTGATCAGGTTCAGAGATGAAGGGCAGTACCCAGCTCCAGCTGGACTCTTGAATGTACTGTCTCTGTTCTACCTGCCTGCATGTGAGCAAGGGCCTTGTTTGCCTCTTACAGGAGATGGAGAGTTGAAAGGCAGCGTGTGCCATTTGATGTGCCAGGATATTTGCATGGCATGGCAGGTATCACACAGGACCTTTGGCTTCTCTACACTTCCAGGCCAGCATCCAGAAGTAGTAAGAAACCCTAGGGCACCTCCAGTGGCAGTAGGTACCTGTGTCCAGGCAGGGAGCCTGCAAATTGAACAGGATCTCCACTGGCTGTAATAGGAGATTAGATACACAGATGAGAAGCTCAGCATGACTGCAAGCTCAGTGTGAAAGCATGCTGCCTCAGACCAAAATCCTTCCTTTTCATCTCACTGCCAGCATAACATTTTCTAAAGCTGTGTAAGGTAAATAATCTTAGCCTATGTGAGAGGAGCCCATCTGTTTGTTACATGTAAGGCTGTGTCAGTCTGTATCAGCTATTGGAGAGGAAGCTGGTTTTCTGACCTTGACTAAAAAAAGTTTTTGTTGATTTCTTACTAATCTGTACTTCCTAATTTCTTAGGGGTTTTGATATTTCCAATTAGCACAACTGAGGTTTTCATTTATGTTTGTTATAACTGCTATCTATGTGGTCCATTCATGCATTATTTGTAGTGTTCTCTTAAACTGTTTAATATATTATGGCTTACTAAATGAATGAGGATTAAATGACAGCCTATTCTTTTCCTGGTCCTGTACCTTGCTGTCTACTTACACTTAACCTTTGTGGAGCAGGGGGAATATAAGCAAAGAAGAAATTGAATTCAGCCTCGTTGGTTTCATCCATTTGCCATTATTTCCTCATTGCTAATTGTTCTGCACTTTCATTTATGTTTTTTCCTTCTAGTGTATTTATAGAACCTCTTCTTATTGCCTTACCAATATCCCTGGCTTAGGTGTGTGCTCTTGTTTTCATTTTTAGAGTCAATTACTTTTGGGTTTTTAAGTTAATTGAGAATTTCTCACTGGAGCTGAATTAGTCTTTAAAACTATTCCCTGCTATGGCTAAGGAGTCATTTGCAGCTGTGCTTTTGAATATTGTCTCTTAATAAGTCTTCTGTAGAACTTTTTTCAACATGGCACTTCTTAATGATTTCATTTCCTTCATTAAAAACATTCACTGTGCCTATCAAGCAATGATTAGGTCTATGGACCTATTTGAAAGTTTCTTTTGGAAGCTTATCCCTGCTGCTCGAAAGCTATATTTACCAAATAAACAATTTTTTTGTCACACCTTGACCCACATAATTGTCCTAGAGTAGATGGAGTTATACTAGCAAAAACATTCCTTTTCCAGAGCAGGTTTTTTTTCTGTTTTGCTATAAGGTGTCTGGAAGACAGAACACAGTTTTTGTGTCCACTGGGAGAATTTAGTGGAATGGTTCCGTGAGCAAACTCTTGCTAATGTAGGCCTAGAATTCAGCTTGTCTTGCCTTACTTTTCATATTTCATAGTCTGTTAAGAACAAAAATATGCCATATATCTTCTTAGTATATCACTTACATTTTTCTGTAAAGCTGTATCATAAAATTTATCAACACTCCAGCTGTTCAACTTACTGACCAGAATACTAAAAAGTAACCAGTATTCAACCTCAAATTAAGTTTGATAAAACATGCAGAAGGAAGAAAGGAAAAATCTGGAAGTAGTCAGTTGGTTTTCGTAATGAATTGCAGCTGCAAATAATTTTTATACCTGAATCCAGATTTTTGAAAACATGTGATCATACTTAATCTCGTAGTTGCAAGTGAGATCAAAAACCTTCAGATTTTTTGAATGTTGACCTCTAAATAACTGAAGGAAATGTTAACCCTGGAAAGGAAAAACATAGCTGTAACTTTTTGTTATTTGTATGAAGACCTTAAAGAAAGGCAGAGTAAATATTCTAAGTGATTTGTGGCTTTGTTCAGTCAGTGTCAAATTTTCAAGTTGTGGAGGAACTTCCATGCAAAAGTTGTCATCAGTCATTGCAAGTCCTGTTGTTTCTTTGCAAGCCTCAAACAAATTCATTTTGTGGGTCAGTGATTCCCAAATGACAGCTGTGAATCCTGACAGCTCATCTTGGATCATGGAGCACCTTTATCACCCAGATTTTAATTAGAAATGCTATGTAAACAATTTGCTGCTATGGTTACTTTATAGTTGTGCTGCTTTACAACTTCACAGTTACAGAAAACAATGGAGATGCATGTTAGTGCTTTTTTTAAAACTAAACAATCACTTCTAAATTCTTTTGCAAAACCAGTGAATTTTTGTATTTGTGAGAGTTTTGTTGCTGTTTTTTCTTTAAGAATGTGGAAGAGGTCTGGAAGACTTCTCTGCTGCTGCCCAGATTCCCACATTTCCTTTTTTGCTGAGGAGAACTTGTTGCAGGCTTTGCAAAGAACAAAAAGGTTACTAATTATGGCCAGTTTTCAGGACATTTACTTAAAAAGGTCATTCTTTGAATGGAGCTTTGGTTTGTTTGCCAAACAAACTTGGTGCTGCTGTTAAGTTTGTGTTACTCTATAAAACTGACCTGCTGATGGGAGTCATACAGCATGTGTCTCATTTAGGTAGAAGTGAAGTTAGCAGGTGAAAACCCAGCAGCTTTAAGTGAAGACTCGTCCTGAACACAGCTGCCCCCAAAACTCTCTATCATATGTATGAGTTTTAATCAGAAGAGCAGAAATTTTCACAAGCCTTGGGTTTTCCTTGGAAGCAAATTCCAGAGCTTAGGAACAGTATCTCACTGACAGGCAACACTACAGAAGAGTAGTACAGATTGGTTCCACTGAGGACATGAATAATCACCACTTGGGTGTTTTGGTGATTTTACACAAACTTCCCACAAAAAAAGTGAACATGCCATCTCAGTAATAGAATTCTAACAGATAATTTGTCAGGCTTGTAAGGTGCAATGGCATAAAAATAATTCTCTGGTGAAACAAAACTCTTAAAAATTATGGAATATGTTGTAGGGTATTATCATACTACCAACAACTTTTAAAATTAAATCCATACCTGTTTCCAGCTAAATGTTTTTTACCTGCTGCCCTTAATGATCCCTTATTTAGACTTAGAAGAGGCAGATAACTTGCAAGCTACAAGCATCTGTTTCTATCATGGAGTCTGATTTTTCAGGAATTGATAGTTTGTGAAGAAATACAAAGATTCCAGTTAGTAGTTATTTGCCCTGTCTTTGATTCATGGGAAGACCAAAGAAATTTTACAGCAATCTTTATTCTTAATTGTGCTTAATCTTAGCCAATAATCTTTGACTTAATTGTTTTTGTAAAAATAATTTAAAATTTCAAATTCAGAAGCCGCTTCTCAAAAGCTGTAAGTTGTTCTGTAGTAAGTGGATCAGTGAAACACTGTAGCATCCTCATGCCAAGTGCAAAGGAGGCAGGTTTGACGTGAAAAGATCTGTTTACTACAAGCTTTTTGTCAAAATGGTCACAGAGGAAATAATACTAACAATCTAATAATCCCTATTACATTTCTGTCAAGGAGAATTGTTGTGTTACTGTCTCTGAAAGCTGTTGTTTCACTCTGTTTCCACATTTGTGAAGACTATTGCTAATTTCTTTAAGATTGTGTTTCATTTGTCACAACTGTCTGTTATAAAAATAAAAGTTAAATTTCTGGAAACAGGAATTTAACACAATTGTAGGTTCCACAGCCTAAGGAATGCAGAACATGGCATCCACATGTTCTACTAGTGAACTTCTGGAAATACACATTAACAGCAGCATTTTTCCTTGATTTGGTATACTGTATATGTTGCAATGAATTAAGCCAGAATTTTGAAGTGTCCTTACCTTTGAGGTTTTTTAAACCAAAATAGGGGTTTAGTTCCCATGTTTTTGCAAGTGTTTCCTATGCAAGTGTGTGCTACATCTGATGTTTCCTTGGAGCTCAGCTTCAATGCTCTGGTGAATTTTTAATGTGAAAACTATATTTCTGCCAATTTCTACAGTGTAATTTCTGTTATATTCCAAGGGCAAGGGCAGGCGAGGCAAGGCAAGGCAATACCCATTAACAAAAAAATCCCCACAAACAAAAAAAATCTCCTAAACACTTCACTTTGCACTTTGGCACATCTTACTTTGTGTGTTGGCAAACTTACACATTCTCAGCCACTGCTTTCACACCCCCATGAGGATGGTGACATGAAACCAAAACGCTGCCTTTCCACGGAAACAGTGTCAGATGCATTTTTGGAGATTAAATGTCTTGATAGGAAAGTGATGCAATATGAAGAATGCAAAACTGGGAGTCTGGAAGGGTGATGCAACAGGGATCATAATCAGTAATTTTAAGTTGCAAAATCTCCCTACATAGAAATTGATATCTGATTGAAATCATGCTAAAAAGAAATCCTGCAGGTCTGGCTGCATTGCAGAGTCTGTCAGAATATAAAAGTGGGTGAAAGTGGTGGGTGAGGGAGTTGGGGGCTCAGAAATAAGGTGGCATGCACAGAAGTGAGCCATGCAGAGGTGGAGAGATGCAAGAACACATTTAGAACTGGAATGGAAATGAACTTCTTTTCACTGGACCTCTCATGTGCCACCCACACGTTAGCCTTTGCTCATACTGCCTTACATGATAAATAGTTCTCAGATGAAGAGGAGGAAGTGGAAAGCAGGTATGAAACAGATGAATTAAATTCTTTGGTGGTGGTAAATATCACAAACTGTCCTCACATTTGCAAAGCCTTGCCAGTTGCAATTAAGAAAAACTTTCCTATTGATACTGGGATGCTAAAATGGAGATCTAGATTTCTGAATGTAAGCCCTGTACCTACACATGACATAAAAAGGGTTTTTTAGATTTGGGATATCTAAAAAGGTATATAGAAGAGGGAGGAACAAGCCTGGGAACATGCCTGTTGTTTCTGATTTTGGCCATGTGAAATTTATCAGGGAAAAGGTAAATAATGCTGTATTTAAAGCCATAGTGTGGCTTAGTCTTATAGATTAATTTTATAGATTATCTTTTCTCATATAGAATAAGCTGTGGTTGCCAGAATCTTAAGTGTTGGTAGCATTTTTGATATTAAAATTCAAATTGGCTTGAAAAAACTTGTTGGATCAACCTGATGCTCTTCCTTTTGCAACAGATAAGTTCCCTTGCATGAATACATATAGAAATTCTGGAGCACCAGAAGGGACAGTGTTAATTCACTTTGATCTGGACCTTGTGCATGAAGGTTACAAAGATACTTGGTATCCATCTCTGTCGAGTGGAGTTTCTTGCAAGTCTGAGTTTCAGTGACATCATTTGTAACAAAGGAACACGGCACTGACTTAATATACTGAATTTGTTTGATTGTGTTTGTGCTTATTAAAGGCGTGTTAATTGTGGGCGATCAATCATATGCTTCTACACTGTGTTCAGTAACTTTTCCATCTGGGAATAACATTTTTTTACACCAATTGAAGTACTGTGTCTGCCTTAATGAGGTAATTATCGTTGTGTTTATTTAGATAAATGTGTCTGATGCTGGTTTTTTACATCACCCAGGAGTAACACCACCTTTGCAAGTAGGGCATTCCTGGCAGCTCTTTGCTGAGACGATTTCCTCTGTATTTTTCTCTGTGAAGGCACTGCAAGCAGGATGTTGGTGTTCAAAGGGTGTGAGGGA
Organism: Climacteris rufus; assembly: GCA_013398175.1. Classification (NCBI taxonomy): domain Eukaryota; kingdom Metazoa; phylum Chordata; class Aves; order Passeriformes; family Climacteridae; genus Climacteris; species Climacteris rufus. The sequence continues at coordinate 1,231,457 of VZRZ01006207.1, read as the reverse complement.
GGCAGTGGTTGCGGAGAGAATCAGTATCACTTGCTCTACCAGCAGACATGTGCGTTTTACCCATTTGGTTGGACATCTGCACGTTATTGTGTGATAACCTTTGTAGTATTCCCCCTGTCACCACGAGATGGGGCAGGTGACCCGGGAGCGGCCCGCGCCAAGAATGACGCGAACCAGATGGAAGCGTTTCTTGTTATTTCCTGCCTCATTTTCTCTGATCATTTTCTTCACCATGAGACTGGCACTGGAACAGATTGTCCAGAGAAGCTGTGGATGTCCCATCCCTGGAAGTGTTCAAGGCCAGGTTGGATGGGGCTCTGAACAACCTGATCTAATGGAAGGTGTCCGTGTCCATGGCAGGGGATTGGATCTCTATGATCTTTAAAGGTCCCTTCCAACCCAGATCGTTCCATGATTAGCATTACCCTTTGCATCACTGAAAAGGAAGTCTGCTTTGTGTTTGAAAATCTTTGAAAAATTATTTAAAATGTCTAAAAATTCTTTTCAGGAAAAAAAGGACACCTTTTTTTGTTTTGTTTTGGTGGTTTTGTTTTGTTTTGGTTTGTTTGTTTGTTTGTTTTTTTAGAAATGAAATGAATGTCCAAAATGCCATAGAACTGCAAAACTGAAATAATACATTTATATCAATTGGCTGTGTAGCCCAGTTCAAAAGTATAAAATTAAAAAAAAAAATCCCCCTCCAACAAATCCATGAAAGACTTGATTTTTTACTTGAAAAAATAATGGGTATTTAAAGTTAGTATGTTAGCTTACTTTTAATTCGTTCAAAATTTTATTGGGATTTCCCTCCCAAGAGATTTTAGCTGTAAGTAGAAGTTTTTCTTTGAACTAGTTTAAACTAAGGCCCTCTTTCTTGTCACGCACAGACAGGGAAATACTGCAAGATGCTGGATTAGCTTGTTCGCTTTTCATTGTTTTCTTTTGTAGCAGCAATCCGTTTAGCTATGGTATGCTGAGTTTATCTGATTAGCACTTAATGAGTGAGGGGAATAGGGGCAACGTTGCCTGAGTTACTTAACCCTAATAAAGTTTTCAGTACCTTCCCCCTCTTTCTAAATACCTGAACTTTCCTGACCCCCACCCCTTGCTTTTTCCTTCAATTGCAGCTCATTCCCATAGGAAATGCACTCCCACTGCAGCTCTGTCAGCAGGAGTGCTGCCATTAGCTGGATTTTGGCCAGTGCACATTGGTCACAACACACATCCTGCTCAACAGTGTTTGACAGTCTGTCTGGAGCTCTTACAAATTCAACAGCTCTTGTTCTGCTGACTCCGTGCCTTACCTGGGAACACTTACTGACCAAAAAATGCAACAACCTGTAGCATGAGTATTTCTAACTTAAAACCATTAGGTATAACTGTACACAATGAAATAATTTCTGTAGTTGTGTTGGCAATGATGTTTTAATGAGGAGTCGCTGGACCTTGAATAATTACATTATATAAAGAAATTCAAGAAAGCTGATGTTTAATAGTGCTTAAAAACTGTGTGTGCCATACAGATTGTGGTTCTGTTACCATAATTAACTCAATAAGCTTCTTGCATAACTCATGTTTTCCTCTGGACTTCAACTTGATTCCCCTCTTTTAGGATTATATTTTATTTTAATTTGGTGTTACATTGTAAATATTTGATTAAAACAAGCAAAATTCTGAAAAAAATAGAAAAATAAACCACTTGAGGTTTTACTGCTTAACTCTTTCTTTGGTTGTTCTGTCAGTTTTATACGGAAATGCAACGTTGTCTTAATTCCGATGAAAATAGGTCCAAGGAAACTACAATTGATGTCTATGCAAGAGATTCCTTATGCATATAGGTTTTATAGCTGCTGAAGTAATAAGAAGAAAGCAATAGAAATTCAGGTAGAGTGTTAGTAAGACGCTAGTGTTGCTTAGGAGGTCTGTATCTTTATAGGTAGGGACCTCTGAATATATTTTCACTTACACCTGCTTAACAATGCAAATATTTTATAGAAATTATCTCACCTTTGTTTTATCACTCAGTGTCCTCAGTTTATGGTAAACATAGTAACAATAATAGAAATAATAATGATAGGCATCTAGTACTAGCAGTAGTGATCCTGTTAGAGCAGAATGTGTGTGTGTGTTTTTCAGTCATTTTATAGATATTGGAAGATTATCAGGAGTGCACTGAGGTGCTTGAGAAGGGTGGAAGACAACTGTGGGTGTTTTTGAGGAGTGTGTAGCTTCCTACTGAGCACACCCCAAGCATCTGCCGCTCTGGGTGAGGTTCTGCAGCTGGTGGTGTCCCCATTCCCAGTGCAATGCGGTGCAGAGCACAATGTGTCGAGGTAAACTGCTGTCAGGGGTAGAGCCAGGCTGGAAGTGTCACACTCTCAACTAAGTGGCAGAAATTTTGGAAGAGAAATCTCTTTTTTCACTTCACTGACAATCTAAATAGTGTCATTTAAACTTCTTGTTTCCATTGTTGTTTTGGTTCGGTTTGGTTTGTGTTTTTGTCTGCTCCTTAATATGTATAGCTCATGCCAAACTTCCATCCAGCTATTCAGATGGGAAAAAGAAGGTGTAAATGTGTGCATTAGGTATTGAAATATTTTGTAATTTGATTCAAAGGTTTATTTAAATCACAAAAAGTATGTGTGTGTGTTCTTTTTTTCCCCTCTCAGGTTTGCAATTATGTGTGGCTATATGTCTCAGTTTGAAAGTGTACAAAACAAAATCAGGAATGGTTATCTCTTTAAGGTATGTTTTTGTAGGATTTGGGGTTGGTTTTTTTTAAGCTATTCCTTTAAGTTATTTCTTATATAGTGTCAAAGACAGGTTTTTCCAGCACAGTAATTCAGCCTATTTTGGTGCTGAAGTTAAATCAAAAAGGTTATCATTATGTATGCAAACAGATTATATGCTTACAAAAAGTAAGAATTGAGGTAGGATCCTGGGAACAACGTTAAGATTTCTGGTTTCTTTTATAGTCAAAGGCGGGAGGAAAAGGGCATTACAGTTCTGTTTAGAAAATCAAGACATGAAATAGTAAGTGATGAACTACCACAGTTCTGCAATCATCCTTCATGCCACCCTGAAGTAATGTTTGTTTTAACACTGTCCTTTTAAAGGTAATTGTGTTTTTTAGAGTTAGCCATTTGTGTTACGTGTGCTACTCTCCCCCTCCTTGTCCTCAGCATTGCTTAGACACTTTCCATCCATCCCTTGCTTCCAAGCTGGCATCCCCCCTTTCTGAGTGACACTGAGAGACAACAGACATGTTCCAATTCCTGGGGAATGCCTGGGATGGGTTCCTCTCACGTCATGTCCGTGTTAGGACTTGGAGTGTGGCGGAGCTTTCCTGTGAGAGAGCATTAATTCCATCTGAGCCGTGCCAAGCGAGCCAAGCCCCGAGCACTGGGACGAGCTGGGAACAAAGGGAAAATGACAAAGAACACAAGTGCTGCAGCTGTTTAAGGATGGAGTTTTAAAAGAGCCCACGGTGTTAGCAGTAGCTGTTTCAGGGAGGTTTTCATCTTCACAAATAAATCCTGAAAACTGTTGCTTTGGGGAAATAGTAGTACGAAAATGTAGCTTCTGAATAGTTTGTGGATATGATAGAATAATAGCCTCTTATATCTGTGTAACTCAAATATTTTTGTGACTGGCTTAGTTAGAAAGACAGGTGGGCGGAAAAATAAATGTTCAAATGAAATTGATTTTGAGAGGCACATGGTAGGGGTGAAATAACATCTTTATTTTTTCTTCAAACTTAGGTTGAGCAATAAGAGATTTCTTTAGTAAATTAAAGAGAGAAATAAAGATACTCATGACCTGTAATGAAAATGGTTTTGGAAGAAGGACCTCATTAGATACTTTCTAGATTTTGTATCTTCACTGTAAAAAGAACCATTTTATTTTCTGAATTTCCCATTATAGTAACAATAGTACCATTTCATTGGGGCAGTCACATTCCAAGGTGGAAGGAACTATGCTTCAGTGGTGGGTGCTGTCATGTAAGATTTATTCAAGAGTAGTTGCTTCATCACTGATTTGATCTGTGACAGTTTCCTAATGCTAACTGTAAATGAAATTAATTTAATTGAAGTTTTTGCCTTTTTAAGACAAAAATTCTTGAATATTTGACTGAACTTTAGAGCTGTTTAGTTGTGTTCTAAATACAGCATGCCTTCTTGCGTTGTGTGCAACGTTGCTAAATATTTTTGGTTGTGGTTTCCCTCCAAGAGGAAGGGATTTGCTAGTTAAAGTATTTTTAGGTTGTTAGAAGACAATTGCAGCAGAAGAGAGTTTCTGAATTTGTTTCTGACTTGCAGCAAACAACTTAGAATGTAAACACACTGGCCAAACAAACATCTAAAGTGATACTAATTTTCTCTCCAATAGGAACACCTAGACAAGGCAATTGAACTTAAGCCTCAAGATCCCTTTTTATATTACCTAAATGGAAGATGGTGCTATTCAGTAAGTTGTGTTTTATTTATCTAGCATATTAATTGAGTGTACTGAAAAATTATAATGCATTCGTAATTAAATAGTGGGACTAAAGACAAAGTAGGTGTTTATTTAAGTAGATGTTTTAAGCTAAATGAAGCAGACATTTACATTTCCTGAATTAACTACCAGATGCATGATGCTAACACCTGACCACTCCTGCAGTGTAGTTAGGTAAACTGGGCTTGCATGCCCCTCATTGTAGTGTTCAGGCTTTTCATCTGAATGAATGAATGAATGAATGAAGAGTAACTGATATTTCCACAGGAGGAAGGATGACCTCTTGATTTCACTTCTTTGTTCTGCCACAAACTTTTTGGGTGACCTTGGGCTGGTAACATAGTCTTTTAGTAACTTTATTCCCCATCCATAACTTAAGTTAAAGGCACTTACTTGCTCCAGGATTATGTCTGTGGCACTGAGGCTACCATACTGGCTTGGTAAATTCCAAGGGAATGTCTAAAAAAGATTCAAGCACAAAAATCCATAATTCACCAACACATTTGGCAAGAGATGCAATTTGTGTCATGCTAGTACAACAGATGCTTTGAAAGATTATTTTACTTATATATTTTTATTTATATGTTATAAAGTTTATATTATATTATAGTAGATTACATAGTGATAAGTACTGATATATGAAAAAAGAAAATACTTGGTTTACAAGTTTAGCTGTTAATCAGTGTTTTAGAAAAAATGTGCTTGTCCTTAGATAAGAGAGTTGTCTTGTTGGTAACCCACATCTGTGAGGACTCAGCTGGCTATCCTTACTACTTCATCTCTAGTGCTGTGAGGCACCTTTTGTTGGAAGAAAACATTCTTCTCTAGTCTATGCTGTGAAAGATCACTATGAGTCTTCTCTGAATAATAACTGCTAATGCACAGTGAATTCCAGCCAAGCCTTTTTCTTAGAGGTACTTCCAATGTTAGTCACTACACAGTGCCTGCAAACTGGAAAGGAGGAGTTGCTGTGACATATTGCAGACTTTGTCTTTATCTGCACAAGACCTAATGCAAAGTAATCTTTCAGCAGTTTTTTCAGATCATATACTTGACTTTCAAAGAGCTTTCAGCAGCTATGGTTTTTCTGTGTTGATTTAAATAAGGAATGACACCAATTCTTTCAAAGAACTTGGCATTTTGCTTTTTGTCACACTGTATTCTTGAATATCAGCATTAGCTATGAAAAATAAGTTGCTGAAGATGGTCCTATACTATGCTTGCTGTCCTGCCTCTGAGAAGCATCTCTCACCAATGATTCCTTAAGCACTTTTATACTGTGCTGTGTCCAACAGCTGACTACAGCTTCCATTTATGTCAAACACTGCCAGATGTTTCTCATGTGAGCTGCTCCTTTTTGGAAACATACAATCTCAGTATACCTCACTTTGTTCTTAATGCACTTTTTTTTTTTTTTTCCCTCTGGTTTCATTTTCATGATAATTGCCACTTCCTGACTGGGTAATAAGTGTGGTTTGTGGTACTGTATCATTACCAATTCATATTCCACACTTGCAACATCTATGCAGGGCTTCCTTACTAAACACTGAAACCACACATTAGCATTTGCTTTAGGTTATGACCTGACCTGCCTTTATTTAAGTGAAACAATCTACCTAAATCAATGTAGCCACTGAAATATGTAAGGATTGATTTCAGATTTCCGTTTTTCTTCTTTTTTTTAAATTCTTGCATTCTAGGACTGCCATGACAAAATAGTAACCTGAAACACATAGAACAGATTTTTGTAGTATAAATACATACAAGTATAGGATTGATAACATTTTGTTTTAACTTCTAGAGCTGTCAGCTCTTAAAAACTTACTCTCTTTGCACACTTCCAGTAGCAGAATGAGGTCATTTGGGAACATTAGTTTTGAGGCATTACCAGTTTTTAACGCTGGCCCAGTAAGGTTGGTAATACCCTCGCTAGTTTTAGCAGACTGAGCAGGTTTCTATGCTGATCCACTAACACAGGTTTTGGTTATGTGTGTATTATAGGCAGTCATAGGAACGTGTGGAAGATGTGCCAAATTCCTTGCTCCTATTCTGCAGACTGTGATGTTTCATGTTGTGGTAATTACCCCAGAAGAAGACTGTTGGCTGTAGCATTAGTTCCAAATACTTCTTCAGGGTAGAGATTATGATGGAGTACTTGAAAAATTCCTTCATCACCAGTACCTGTAGATGGAGTGATAATCCTCCTCTTAGATGCTCTGTTTTTAATGTTCACTCTCACTGTTATTAAGGCTGGGAAGACTATGTTGTCCAATGTGAGAGAATTAAAGAAGAAAAAGGGATGGTTGAGGCAAGAAGGTCAGTTTTTACATTTAGCCTACCCGACTTTGGGATTAAGTTAGGATTGGCCACAATATTTGTTCTTTCATAGGTATTGCTTCCAGGGGTATTTTCATCTAATTTTGGTCATATATTCTTTTATTGAACCAATGTAGTTAAAAAAGGATAACTAATGTTTGATATTTTACAGGCTTTGATAACACTTTTGTGAAATCTGTTGTACCTAAGTCTTCCTAGTATAGTCAGATATTTCCCATTCACTCCCTATTTAATGTTAAGGAATCTTATTGCTATTGTCTAGCATTGGGGTTTTTTTGGATGACAAACTGAAAAAAATAAGAATTGCATAAGAGACTGTACATGGAGATGCTTCTCATGTTGTAGCTCATGGTTACAGTTCATTTTCACGTATAAAAATCTGTTGAAAAGACTTTGAGGTAAAAGGTATAGAATCAAGAATGGAAGAGACCTTCAAGATCATCAAGTCAAATTGTCAACCAAGCACTATCACTGTCACCCCTAAACCAATGGAGGCAAGTGGAGAATATTTATTGAAGACTGAAATCTATATCTACAGACTGCATGCTGTACTAGTAAAAGCTGTTTAATTCAAGGAGTTGTTGCAGAATTTGGCTTGACTGCCATTGTCACTTTCTTTAGAGTAGTGCAGTCCTTTGCAAAGAGCATTGGTGCAGCACTGCCACGTTTCTTACTCAGCAGTTATTCTTGCTGGGCCAGAAATGAAGCTGATGCAAAGTGTCATAGCACCTTCCAGCAGAAAGGATGAGCTGAATTTTCACTGCCTTACAGCAGCCAGGGTTTGTCTGTGATGCAGAGCCAGTGACAGTTGTGTGCCACTTTGTCTAAAAATCAATTTTTGCTGTTTCTTATTTCTGTTACCATCATAAAGTTGGTAGAGCTGTACAAAAGAGGAAGATCACAGTATCATTTCAGCTGTGTTAGAAAATTACTTCTGCTATCACAATCAGGTAGGCAAGAGTTTCGTCAGTCATTTCATGTACATCATGATGGGTAAAATTTTACCTGTATGACCTGCTGTGTATACAAGAAGTGAATGGATCTGTGGTGGGTATATAGGAATAAGTCTGATTTCCTTAGAGGTTTGGGCACAATTATATGGTAATTCTTTATAATTGTATGTTTGTGGGGTTTTTTGGGTTTTTTTTTTTGGTGTGTTTTAATGTTTCAAATAGTTTATGAAACAGAGTACTATCTCGTTAAGACTTATGTGTACTTGGCATTACAGGGCAGGCACGGAACAGCTGGCATGTACTTGTGAAACTGGATTGGAGTCTCTGGTAACTGTTAGTCAGTTAGATTAGATGTCTTGGAAATTAGATGTCTTGGAATTTTCTTTTTGCAGGTTACATACCCTGTGTTGGGTTTGTCTCTGGTGTGTTCCAGTATCTGTTTGGGTTACATCAAGGAACAAGTTGATTCAGTTTCTTTGTGTGCTCTGTAAGTCTACCTCCCTTATTGGAAAGTAAAAAGCCCAATTCAAGCTGGATAAATACCTAAATGCCTGTGCAGACTGTCCTGGTTCCTCAGCTGGCAAGAAAGAGAATATTTGTGTTGGAAGCCAGTATTTTAAAATTGGTGTCCAGTTACTTAATCTCTTCCAGAAGTCAAAACATTGCAAAATGATTTAATACAATTTTACATTAATATATTTTAATGAAAAAGAAACTCTCTGGGGATGTTTAATTAGGTGACATTAATATTTTACTGAAGCTGGATCAATGGGGTGATTTTCCTTCATGGAAGACAATTCTGTGATATGTCTTCAGTGAGCTATTAGCAAGGAAACATTGAAGGACGATATCTTTTAGGGCTGAAAGTCAACACTGGATGATTTTTGAATCCAGGTGGGTTAGTTTCCTTGGTACCAACATCCTGGAATTTAAGAAGGGCTTTCAGTGGGCAGGGTTTGCTTCTCATAAATAACAAACAGAAGACAATAATCCAGCCAATATTTCAGTATATATATATGTGCTTTTTGCTGATCCTAGGCTAAGAAAGAAAAAGGGATGTTATGAAAATCAGTTTCCCAGTATTTAGAGGAGAACCACATTTTTTTGCCTTGGCCCTCAGAGAAACAAGAGGCCTGATGGGAGAGTGCTGAGTATGAACTTTATGTTCAGCTGCATTTTAACTCTGCATTTTAACTCTGGGTTTAACTGAGTTTTAACTCTGATTCAGCTGCATTTAACTCCTTTCTTCCATCTCTGCTACTAACAGATATTTGAGTAGAATAAATGGATGACATCTTGTTCTTTGACAGATCTGTAGGAGAGGTTGGTTGAGACAAGAATTTCTATTTGCTTTGGGACACTGTAGCGTGGTCTCCTCTCCTTGGAAAAGGCCAGGTTGTCGTGCTGAGCCCCTCCCCTCCAGCCCTAGGGAAGATCAGGAGTTGGCTGATGGTTCCTCAGGCCTTTGTTTCTTGCTCTTGAGTGAGTGGGACTAACTCTCCTTATGGATGGCATCTGGGGAGTGATGTTCCTTGAGTACATTAAACTCTGATACTCTGTGGAAGTACAGTGCTCCTTGCAGTGCTCCTGTGAATTTTCAGGCTCCTGGCAAGACTGACATCAGGGTTTAGGAGACCTGAAAAACGAAAACTCACTTAACATTTGGAAATAGTCTGTAGGGCAAACCCCATCCCTATGCTTTAATTTTGTTGTTGTTATTTTAGCTATTATTTTTTACAGTAGCTGTTTCCCTTATTACTGCTACTGTCCTGTGCCACTTTTGGAACAGGCACTAAGTGAAAACATGGTTCTTCTGTAGCTGATAGCAGTTACACTCTCTTTGTACTTGATTTTGTATGGGCCTCCAGATACACTTTGCACTGTTGGAGTAACCTTGACTGTAGCAGTCAAATCTGCACTACACTAGGGCATGCTGTGCCAGGGTTTCTCTTCCCTGTGCTTGCTCACACACAGAGAATGCTTAATAAAGTTACTTGGTGTAGTAGGAATGATGTTTTCATTTCATTGAACATGGTGTAGGATTTACTCAAATGAAGTTATTTCAAATTAAAGACTGTGCTTGTGTGTGTTTAGGGGAAAGGTATAATTTCCTGTTCATCATGATTGTTCTGGGACACATTTTTATGTATTGCATATAACAGGTCTTTTCCATTCGTCTGCTCTCAGTCATTGTGGGCTGCAGACAGACTCAGGGGAGGCACAGCTGAGCTATGTGTGATGGGATTCATTTCACCTGTCTTCAGCTATCCCCAAGGTCTGTGCTGCTCCTGTAGTTGAAGGCAATAAAGAAAGAAAGATAGGAGTGTTCATCCCAGGCTAATGTAGGTGAAGAGGAATTGCCTAATGGAAGTGCCTCTCTCTCTGTATTGACCACACAAGGAGCCTTGCTTGTGTGAACTAGGCACTTCATACATGGATGGCTGGAGTTGCAATGAATTCATCAACCAGTGGTGTATAAGTCTGAGTGCTGAAAACATCACAGAACTTTCAGACTGTCTCTGGAATAGTCACCAAGTACAGTGCTGGATTGAGTGTGCATTAAAGACAACTCACTATTGCCAAAGAATCATAGAATCATTAAGGTTGGAAAAGACCTCTTAAGATCATTGAGTCCAGCTGTTAACCCAGCACCACTGTGTTCACTGCTAACTCATGTCCCCAAGTGCCACATCCTCACATCTTTTGCACATTTCCAGGAAGATGTTTATATCACTTCCCTGGGGAGCCAATTCCAATGTCTGACCACCCTTTCAGTAAAGACAACTTTCCTAATACCCAGTCCAAGCCTCCCCTGGTGCAACTTGAGGCCATTTCCTCTGGTCCCATCACTTGTTACCTGGGAGAAGAGACAGACCCCCACTTCGCTACAGCCTCCTTTCAGTGCAGGTGGTTTTGGGTGAAATGTGCTTCCATACATTTCACTTTTAAACATTGTTGTAGCTTGGTGGGATTTGTAAAATAACAATGGCCCACTGCGTGCATGTTTGGGCTTTATAAAAGTTTGAATAGTGCAAAGCAGCACCCAAGCCAGACAAAATAAAGACCAAAACCTCAGTAAATCAGTTCTGATTAAATCTTGTAAGAAAATACAACAACTGCCAGGAAGAACTTGTGTTTTCAATAGTTAATTATAACTCCACATGGAAAAACTGCAATTTTGTTTCCTTACTATTGCATAACAGCAGACACGAGTGTGGTAATTGTATCTGTGCAGTGTACTTGTATCTCCAGGGTGTCGTGTTGTCTTGGAGAGAACAGAGTAAGCATATATGTTCCCTTTATTTTCACCCCCTCTCTTCTTCCCTCTCTAAGATACCTCTCTCTTAATGTGATGGATCTAGAAATATAGAAACCCCCTTCCTCTTCCAGAAGAAGAGAGAACACTGCATCAATAGATTGGTGTGAAGAAAACAGCACATTTGCAAAAACTCCTTTAATAACTCTTGCAGAATATGTCTCAGAAACTATACAACAATGAGGGAAGTGAAAAGTGGAAGGAAATTATATACATACCTACAATTTGAAGTTTTAAGCAGCATGCTGCAATTTGTAACATAGCAGGAAAGCACTCCAGGGGCAAACCCTTGTGTCAAAGAGTAAGAATTCCATGACTGCTGAAGAGCTTCTGCAATAAACACTTTATGCTCTTAGAAAAAGCTTTGAGGATGGGATATGTGAGAGAAAATGAAAACAAAAGCTTTATTTTCTTAATATTGTTTCTCCCTGGGTTATAATTTTTAGTGCTTTTGTATGAGACATTACTGACAACATGTAACAAATAAGGTGTTGGACCCTGCCAAGTAACTAGCAAGACCAGGATGCCTTCTGTCTCCAAGCAAAGTTGCTCTTGTGTAGCTAGAGACATTGGAACTAGATGAGAAGCCATGGTCCTGTGCATTTTGCTGTTGTGTGCTGACCTGTATTTCTAGTCTTTGCAATGGTATTTTAAGGGCAGTTTGCAACAAGAAATAGTAAGTACTTAATGT
>VZRZ01006207.1:1179920-1219419 GCA_013398175.1 Climacteris rufus | reverse complement strand
ATGTGTGATGGGATTCATTTCACCTGTCTTCAGCTATCCCCAAGGTCTGTGCTGCTCCTGTAGTTGAAGGCAATAAAGAAAGAAAGATAGGAGTGTTCATCCCAGGCTAATGTAGGTGAAGAGGAATTGCCTAATGGAAGTGCCTCTCTCTCTGTATTGACCACACAAGGAGCCTTGCTTGTGTGAACTAGGCACTTCATACATGGATGGCTGGAGTTGCAATGAATTCATCAACCAGTGGTGTATAAGTCTGAGTGCTGAAAACATCACAGAACTTTCAGACTGTCTCTGGAATAGTCACCAAGTACAGTGCTGGATTGAGTGTGCATTAAAGACAACTCACTATTGCCAAAGAATCATAGAATCATTAAGGTTGGAAAAGACCTCTTAAGATCATTGAGTCCAGCTGTTAACCCAGCACCACTGTGTTCACTGCTAACTCATGTCCCCAAGTGCCACATCCTCACATCTTTTGCACATTTCCAGGAAGATGTTTATATCACTTCCCTGGGGAGCCAATTCCAATGTCTGACCACCCTTTCAGTAAAGACAACTTTCCTAATACCCAGTCCAAGCCTCCCCTGGTGCAACTTGAGGCCATTTCCTCTGGTCCCATCACTTGTTACCTGGGAGAAGAGACAGACCCCCACTTCGCTACAGCCTCCTTTCAGTGCAGGTGGTTTTGGGTGAAATGTGCTTCCATACATTTCACTTTTAAACATTGTTGTAGCTTGGTGGGATTTGTAAAATAACAATGGCCCACTGCGTGCATGTTTGGGCTTTATAAAAGTTTGAATAGTGCAAAGCAGCACCCAAGCCAGACAAAATAAAGACCAAAACCTCAGTAAATCAGTTCTGATTAAATCTTGTAAGAAAATACAACAACTGCCAGGAAGAACTTGTGTTTTCAATAGTTAATTATAACTCCACATGGAAAAACTGCAATTTTGTTTCCTTACTATTGCATAACAGCAGACACGAGTGTGGTAATTGTATCTGTGCAGTGTACTTGTATCTCCAGGGTGTCGTGTTGTCTTGGAGAGAACAGAGTAAGCATATATGTTCCCTTTATTTTCACCCCCTCTCTTCTTCCCTCTCTAAGATACCTCTCTCTTAATGTGATGGATCTAGAAATATAGAAACCCCCTTCCTCTTCCAGAAGAAGAGAGAACACTGCATCAATAGATTGGTGTGAAGAAAACAGCACATTTGCAAAAACTCCTTTAATAACTCTTGCAGAATATGTCTCAGAAACTATACAACAATGAGGGAAGTGAAAAGTGGAAGGAAATTATATACATACCTACAATTTGAAGTTTTAAGCAGCATGCTGCAATTTGTAACATAGCAGGAAAGCACTCCAGGGGCAAACCCTTGTGTCAAAGAGTAAGAATTCCATGACTGCTGAAGAGCTTCTGCAATAAACACTTTATGCTCTTAGAAAAAGCTTTGAGGATGGGATATGTGAGAGAAAATGAAAACAAAAGCTTTATTTTCTTAATATTGTTTCTCCCTGGGTTATAATTTTTAGTGCTTTTGTATGAGACATTACTGACAACATGTAACAAATAAGGTGTTGGACCCTGCCAAGTAACTAGCAAGACCAGGATGCCTTCTGTCTCCAAGCAAAGTTGCTCTTGTGTAGCTAGAGACATTGGAACTAGATGAGAAGCCATGGTCCTGTGCATTTTGCTGTTGTGTGCTGACCTGTATTTCTAGTCTTTGCAATGGTATTTTAAGGGCAGTTTGCAACAAGAAATAGTAAGTACTTAATGTCTATTTGAAAGAGAAGCATTCTGCTTGGTAGCTGTGGATAGTTATGAGAGAGTGCATTCTCGTATTTTACAATTATCAACTGACATCTACTGGGTAATTGCTGGATATGGGTGGAGAAGGTAGGGGGAGCAGCAACAGTCCTGTAGATATTGAGAAGCCAGGAAATGAGGCAGGAATAATCTAAAACTATGGAAAACAATTTTAAATTTTATGGCAGTAGGACAGACTTGGCTTCAAGGCTGAACTCTGTTATTTGAATTGCAGCTCCTTCTGAAGAGATGTCCTTATGTGATTCACATTTCACCACCAAGTCTCTGCTGAGACGCTCTCTTTCTTTGCCTGTGTGTATCTCTTCTCTGTGTTGCCTCTGCATGGATCAGGCCAGGAAATACAGAACCTTGGTTTTTACCATTTTTTAACTCGTCTGTACTCTGTGACAGGAGCCATCAGTGCTGTGGTTCAAATACTGATGTGAAGGAAAAATGTCCTGACTTTTCTTTACGGATGTGATAAGAGTGTCCAAAGGGAAGTGGCTTCACTACTCCATTTAAACAGGCTCTGCTTTCACATTCCATTTCTTAGCAACTCCATCCTTTCTTAGAGATGTGTGTTTCACTGGGTTGGGTGATGGAGCCAAATACCTTACAACAGTAACCAAGGCAGTTTCTGTCAGGTGTCAGTGTATGTAAGGGAAGAAGTCATGTGTGTTGTGTGGCAATATGACAGTTCCCTAAAGTCCTTTTATAGCAGCTCATCTTCATGAAATGAGAAGAGGTCATTGGCAAGTGTTATTTGTCAGATTGGAAGAGCTAAAAATGAAGCCTATTTCTTAACAGTGGTTGTTACCAGCTTCTGTGTAATAAAGGAACTTGTTACACAAGCACCAAAAACACATTTTTACTGCAGCAACAGCTTTTCATTATGTTGAAAAGTAGTCAAGTGTATAGCTTATCATTCAAAGCTGTCCGTCTCATGAAACCCTTAACGAGTGTCAAGCACTATTTCTGGCCTTAGGTTTTTAAAAAAATGCAAGGTGCTGTGAAACCTAAAGTGTACTTTAAGCTTTGAACACAGGACTAATCTTATATTGAGGATGTTGGTGTTTGGTCATATGACTAAAATCTGAAAGACTGCTTTGGGCTGGTCAAGTTAACACTATTAAACATTCCTTTACAGGTTCTTTTGCAAAATGTAAGTTGTACAATGTTGTGTAAGTAGTACAATGCAAAACACAATATTTACTGCAAAACTGAGAAGCAACCCTAAAGACTTCTGACTTTTTAAAATTATTATTTTTTTTAATTCTAGGTAGCTCAGTTGTCTTGGATTGAAAAGAAAGTAGCTGCTGCTCTCTTTGGTACTCCACCAACTTCAACAGTAGAAGAAGCATTGCAGAATTTCCTTAAGGTAAGTCCTAGCCAGAGGTTTTCCTGTGTTGCTGTTTACCCACTGTTATATGTGAGTATTGTCAAGATGTCTGTTCAGCAGATTACATTCAGTAGCTACAAATTCAGGGCTCTTCTAAACACCATGGAGCTCTCTATTAAAATACTCTTTTCAGTTTTATAATTAGTTTAGACACGAGTGAGTAGCACCTTTCTTTTCTTTATTTAGTTTTGAGAAATTCTTGCCATGATTAATAGTTATTGACCTGAATGTGATATGGATCTAGATGAGTTTTATATGCCATTGAAACAAATTAACCATAGCAACAGTTGCTGATCTGCCTGTTTCTCTAAGAGGGCTAACATAGGCAAGGAAAACTTTGACTTTGTGATGCTTTGCTTTTTCTATCTGAAGCTTTTTTTCATTGAATTTCAGTAGAAGCCTTTCTTATTTGCGGAGATGAAATTGTCTTTGTAGTGAAGTAGAAAAGAAAGCTCTGTCATATAGATCCATGTTTCTGGGAATTCTGCTTGAACACACGATTACAAGAAAACAGCACATGAATAAAATAAATCTGTCTTTCAGTGTCTTCCATATGAATAATTTCTACTTCTGGAGCTCAAAAGCATACAAGTTTTTCACTTGACTGAATTCAAAGCATAAACTTCTATCATTACAATTACTTACTTTCCGAAAATTTCTCAAAGGATGTGGACAGGCATATTTTCTTCACTTTCAGAAGTGCTTGTTTTCTGTGTTCTTAGTGTATTTAAAGATTGAGTGATCTCCTGAATTTTGGACAGTACAATACATTACCATCTTCCCAGTTTAAGAGATTTTATCTCTAAGGTCAAATTCCAAAAGTGGTAGAAATAATTTGAAACATTTGCTTTAGCTTCAGGGCATTTTGTGGTGGGCTGCAGAGTGACTGTGGTTTCAAGTCATCTTCAGCAACAAAAATCAAATTACTGTCTAAAAGACAACTGTTTGGGTTTCTTTTTCAATTGTTTGATTCTATGCAGTTGTGGTGAAAGCAGCATTGTTTTGGTCCAAGGATTACAGTTACTATAAATTTCACTGATGTAATTTTTCTCTCCCAAAACCTGTTTTTTGGTTAAAAGTTGCTTCTTTATTAGTAGATAATTAATAAGGTTTTTACTCATCTTGCAAGCTTCTGCGTCCTTGATGTGTTTTAAAAAGAAGACCTTCTTGAACTTTTTTTATTATCTGCACTTTTCAGGAGTTGATAATGTGAAAAGAAATTTGAACCCAGACCTAGAAGATATGAGTCTGTGGAAGAGAAATAGTTGTAAAATTGCTAAACACAGTTCATTACTCATTATACAAAGTGTGAATGGTTGGTTGCTTTCTTATTTCTTTGATGAGGAAATAAATATTAATATTCTAGAGAGAGCAGTATCTTCAAACCTACCATGTAAGTGAATGAATCCAAGAGATATTGTACAGAATGACCGGAGATCTTTACGGAGACCACTCCCTCACTTAGGGAGAGAGGAGAGCAAGCAGT
Organism: Climacteris rufus; assembly: GCA_013398175.1. Classification (NCBI taxonomy): domain Eukaryota; kingdom Metazoa; phylum Chordata; class Aves; order Passeriformes; family Climacteridae; genus Climacteris; species Climacteris rufus. Next base: position 1,214,729 of record VZRZ01006207.1, on the reverse strand, counting down.
ACAGAATATTTTTATGTGTTCACTATCAGCATCTCATGTGCCTCGTTTAGGGTTTGAGTTTTGTGTTTTCTTCTTTTCTTGATTTTTTTTTTGAAATGCTACTAAACAGAATGCATTACACACAGTAGGGATGATTCCGTCTGAGGTTTGAGGAAATGTAGTGCTTTACTAAAAATGTTATGCAGACCACATAAATCTCATCACACAAGTTTTATGTCTATTTTCTTTCCTGTTTTTCATTATTTAGGCAGAAGAAATGCATCCAGGATATTCCAAATACAATTATGTGTATTTGGCAAAGGTAACCGAGTTCTTTTAAGAATAATGATTTGTAGACTCTGGTGTTCTTACAGTGGTCTGATTGGAAACAAAATGTTTTTTCTTCTCAGTGCTATAAAGATCTTGGCCAGAAAAACAATGCACTGAAGTACTGTGATTCTGCACTGTCAGTTCTCTCAGTTACTAATGAGGTGGGTATTGAGAGTGATAAGTTGTTCCCTTGTGACTGCTCTTGTCTTTGGCATCCATTATTGCACTGAGGGTAATAACGTAATGTTTCAGTATTTCCTCTGAACATAGAACATTCCTTTTTTCCTCCACTCTAGATTGGCTTATTACAGTTGTCTGTATCAACTGCTTTAAAAAAATCTTTGTTTGGGGAACTGTTGGGGACTTGTCTGTATCAGAAATTGAATTGTACTCTTTGTAATTCAATGCACTTCCTTAGATGATCTTAAGCATAAGCAGTTGAGTGTGTCACTCTTGCTGTCCTGAAATTTTGCCCCGGATTTATTTTTTTCTCAGTTGAAAGCACTCTGGATTTTTGTCCTGTGGTCTCTATCTCTGCTCCTGAAAGCCTCTGGTTTGTGATTCTTGTCAAGGGCAGTATGGTAACGACAGCAGAGGTAGATGAGTTATTCAAAATTGCCTTTGTCTTCAACCACAGAGCAGTTAAGGAGGCACAGTTCTTCAAGTTACATCTGCTGGAGCATAGGTTTTTCTAAGAGATGTCTAGATTCCTCTTGAAGCCCATTAGAGTATGTTTGATACAATACAATACATTTTGTGTGGATACAAAATTTCTACAGATATTTGAGAGATTTTAAGTTGTTTGATTTCTCAAATATAAACCAAGTCATGGCAAGAAGGTTCACTCTGTCTGATCTCATGTAAAAGCAAGTTCCATGACTGACCTATGACTGGAAACATCTTACCATCCTAGAGCATGACAAGTTCAAACCTGAGCTTTGTCAGCCTAAGGGACCCCCTTTGAGCACAGCAGATGTGGTATGGAGAGAGAGAAGTGATTCCTGAGAGGAATTGGCCCCATCCCATTTAATTCTTTGAAGTTAAGGAAAAAGACCATTAAATAACTCTGTAACTTGATTGACAATAAATGCTGTGTGTGGAGCACTAACATGTTTATGTCGAGTGTTCCTGCTGGGAAGAAAGACCACTGCATGCCTCACCAGCCACTGCTCCTGGGTGGCCTGATTTTTGGCCCAAGGTATAGTATGTACCAATCATAAAGTCAGTAATCATTGCTTAAGTTCAGTGTTTCTTTAAATATGTATTGATATGACATTAACAATGATTTAATTCTGCTATATTCTTTACTTACTGTTAAAATATACCTTCAGCTTGCCTATAGGAAATACTGCTATAAATTATTAATATCCCATCATATTTCTGAAGTATCAGCACACCTTGGAAGGAGAGGGAACCCTCTTGTGAGAGCAGGAATTCAGGAGCAGTCTGGTGGGTGGGTGTATGTATTCTGGCAAGCAAGGTGGTGATGAGAATAAGAACGATACTGATTTGTGAACAGAAGAGCAAGCATGAAATGGGCCCCAAAAATCTTTTGTTCATCTGAAGAGGACAAGCTGATTTGACCTATTCTGTTTTGATGAATACTATAGATATGACAGATTTGTCTCCTTTATCTTGTTTACTTGTGATGTGTTTTGAGTTAAGTTTAGAAAAAAAGAGTCCAGAAAAATATAGTATTAAGGCAGTAGTATGTAATTCAATTAAAAAAAAAAAAACAACAACAAGCACTCAGCACAGGGTAAAACCAAGTGCACGCTGAAAGGAATTACTGTGAAATGAAGATCTGGAACATGAACTCTGCTGATGCTAACTGTTACCTCAAATTCCATCTGAATTCAAATATTGCATGTTGTTTTGGTTATTGTGTTACAGAAAGACTGTTACTGATTTTTGGGAATATGTGTTAGAAGTGAAGTGGTTCAGGGCTTGGAGCTGTATGTAGGAATAACATTTAGTCAGATTAGTTTAGGAGAGGGAAGAGACTGTAATAAGACTAAAGAGACATTGGGGAGACAATAATAAATGGATGCTGGTTGAGTTCTTGAGTTGACTGCAGCTCTGTGGAAGATGAGGTTCATGGTCTGAAAAAAAGCACAGGTCAGCAGCAGTCTGAGGATTTCTTTCAGTTTGCCACAGCACAGAATCTCAAGGCTGTCAGCAGTGTGGTATGTTGTCACAGTCATGTGAAACCCATCATTCCCAAGTGTAATCATAGTTTCTCATATGAGTTTTCTCTTTCTTCAAGCAGGGGAATTCCTTTATTGTTTTTAAATGTTGGCTTCTACTGAGAAACATGTATTTGTATAAAGGCATAAAATCAGGAGCAGACTGAGAGACAAAGTTGCTGGAAAGGTGCCACATTGAGGAAATGTATAGTATTTCATGATACAAATCATCCTGCAGAAAAATAATCAGAGACAATGGTTTACTTTTTATTGCTTCTGAACCTCCACAGTTTCCAGTGACTTCTGGGAACCAGAGGTGCTTGGCATCAGTAAAGTAGTCCATAGCTCATTTTAATCCTCAGGTCAAATTCTCAGCTGCTGTAACTCAGGACACTTCTTCGACACTTTTTCTAGGATTCATTTTGTGTAACACAGTGAGTTAAGTGATATTATTTTTGTCTTGAATGTTGTATCACATCCAAATATCCCTTCTCTGCATTTGTTCTACCACTGATAGAATAGGCTTTAATTCAAGGAATAAAGGGACTTCCAAATGTACCTAATTCTTGCTAAAGAAAAGAAAATCAGGCAACCTGTTTCAGCCCTATTAAAAGTCTTAAAAAGGATACACAGAAATTGTAAAAGAAGAACAACTTCTGATTGAACAACTCCTGTAAGTCCTGTAAATTAAGAGTTACAGGAGGATTTTTAAAAACAGGATAATTTTTTTAAAATAGGTTGGCACACTTTTAACTTACCAGTCTGTGCTTTTTTATTTGTTTGTTTGTTTGTTTTAAAAGGAAATATGTGATATTTGATTCAAATTATATCTGGAAAAACAAAACTGATGTTACAGTGCAACTTAAGATACCTTTCTCTATCCTCTCTAAGCAAAAACCTCCAATGAATCATATGGTCCTTCCTTGGCCATAAATAGTCTTATACTGTAGGGTGGTACTTCACTGCTGGAGGTGCATGGGACATTAAATTGACCAGTTTTTCTCTGACTGCTACCCTGGTAGATAACCTCAGGGTCCTGGGAACCATTTGTCCCTTCAGTAAAAGAGATCCTAACGTTCAGGGCTGCTATGAGTTATTGTGAAGTGCCTAACAGCTGCTGTGTTCATCTAGTGGATGTTGCATTACCCTTACTGAGACTTATGACTTTGTAGTGCTCAAAGCCTTGCTGAGTGTGACTGCACGAAGGGTTGTTGAAACCAGATGTGGTGGACTATCATGGTGGAACAAAATAACTTTTTTTAATTTGAAGACAAAAATGTAATTTAATTTTGAAATTATGGGCCTCTTGTCTTGCATATAGAAAGACAAAACTTGAGAGTGTGTGTGTGTGTGTGTGCGTGTGTGTGTGTGTGTTTGGTTAAACATGTGGCCCTTTGGTGGTAAGGGGAATAAGAGAGTAATTTCTTGTTCATAATAAAGATTGTTGGTTATTTTCAAGGCTGGAACTTGTAGAATTTCAAGTCTCAATGTAGGATTATAAAGTATAATAGTTATGAAATTGTTTTTTCTTCTATCTGGAGACAAGCATGGGCCTGAGAGTGAACTTTATGCTTGTAGGACTAGTAAGCTCACCACAAAGGAATTAACAACTTAGCAGTGAAAGAGATTAAAAGTTCAAGGATCTAGTCTCTATTAAATTTTTTTTGAAAATGAATCTGAAAAGCAGTGGTTGTGTTACAAAAAGTGTAGTCTTGGAAGAGATGAAGACAGCAAAGCAGGAAAAATGCAAAGGAAATCTATTTGCACTGAGAGTTGCTGAAAGTATTACTTGAAATGCAGCTAACAACTTCCCTGAAGCTGAGAATGTGTTTTACACAATTATTGGTGATTCTGTGCACTCTGTCCTTCCCAGTAATTAGAGATGACGGCAGTTCAGAGTTGAAATTAACAAGTGAGAGAGATTTAGATGTTACAGCAATTGATGATCATGGCATTCACTTCTTACAGGTGTAGAATGGCAGGAAGCAGAGACTTGTTAAAGACTCTGCTTCAGCCTCAGTGACGTCTGAAACTCTTGCAGAAGAGGAGACGAATGTAATAATAGGAAGGAACACTGGCTGAATGTTTACCCAAGACTGCAGCTGCTGAGGACAAATCATGCTCATGCATTTTTCTTACACTTTTTTTTTACATCACCATAATTGATATCCCTGGTTATTAATTTCATTTTTATAGTCTGTAAGGAAAAAAATTGGAATTAAAGAGGGATGGAAGACAGGTTAGAGTATAAACTTCAACACCCATCAGCTGTTCCTGTTACAACAGACCATTTGTGTATCTGGATTTTCAAGATTTTTCCAAGAAATACCTACTTCAGCCACTGTAGGTTGGTCGTATGAGCAGACCTTCCTGTGATACTTCCAACAGATCTCATTTGAAGTTGCTGTGGTAATCTGTCTTCAAAGTAAGATTTTGAGGAGAAAAAAAGTAATTTGCTTTTAAAGCAAAGGTTACAAATTATTACTTGTTTGTGAAAAAAACTACCAATTGAAACTGTTAATAATTTGGGTTGGCCTTAAAAGTGTTTTTGTTTTCTCATTAAACAAAATATTTTCTTTTCTTCTATAGAGGCATCTTCAGCCTAATACAAAATATCATTCTTTTCAGATAATGTTTGCTGCTTTAGATTTTATGCATATTTGTTCTCCAGATAATCAGCAAAAGTCGATGGTGTTTCAACTGCAAAATAATGGAAATGTTGAGATTTGTGTTCATTATGAATTCTAGGCTATTGTCTTCCTGCTAGTTCTGTTTGTGGAGTTGAACAAGAATTTCCTGATAGCTAGCACCAACTCCAAGTTAAAATATTTTTTTAATATACTTTAAGAAACTATTCCTTAATTAGTGGTTTTGTATACAATGAATGTATACAGGGAATACACTTTTAAAAAACTCATTATAAAGAGTTCAGATTTCAAACTAAAATACTTGGGAAAAATTAGACATTTGTTAAAGAGCTGCTAAAATAATTTGAGAGCACCCATATTTTACATTATTTTCCACTTCAAAGAATACAGTCTTTTTTTCTCTATCTTAGTGATCAGACCAATTTTCTGTCTGCATGTTTTTGAAGTTCTTGAAAAAGGGTTTATTTGCATTGTATACTTCTTTCTTCTCTCCCTCCAAAAATGATTCCAAAAAGTGATGAAGGTATTTTTTGCAGTGTCACAGTTTCATACATAAGGATGAAGTCTATCCTGATAAATACCAAGCTTATTATCCTTATGGTAAAACTGACTATCACGAAGTATTCATTTCAACATGCTATGAAAGGTAACATAGTTTTAGCATAGTTCTTAGTCCAGCAAGACTGGTCAGCAGACAGTTCCCCAAAGCATGGAGTGTGTCTCCTGCACTGGCATGCTGATGATGCAGGGGCAGAGGGGGAGAAGTGTTCGCAAAGGTGGTGCTACACTGTAGGATTACAAAAACAGATTTGCAAAAACCTCTTTTTAATTTTTGTAGAGTAGCTGGGCCAAGTCAAACTTCTGGGATTTTGAAATATATTTTCTTGGAGTCAATATATGTTGTGAAGGAAAGCCTCGATAGGCACCATTCTGAAGGGGCTGTAACTGAGTGTAATTGTGTTCAAGCTGTTTCAGCAATGGCTGCAGAAAGAAAAGCTGTAGGTAGCATCGTGGGAGGGGCAGCAGCTGGACAGAAAGAGAATGTCTTGAACACCTAAAGCTCCACATTGTGTACAATAATAAAAGAAAACCATTTCATAGATGAAATTTAGTCTTTGAAGTTAGAAAAGAACTAGTGGATTAAAATTTTACTTGACTATTCACTGTTCTAAATTGTATTCTGCAGTTTTGTAATTTTTCAGCTGTAGTCCTTGAACTAGCTGAACTGTTTATTCATAGTCTTCTGGGTGTGAAATGGTATTTTTCCCTCTACTTGAAGTAATATCTGAAAATGTGTCATTATTGTCAGCTACGTATTTTAAAGCTGTGCTTGCCTTGATCCTAAAAGCCTTGAGAAGTCATGGTTAATCCCCAGAGGAAGATAGTAAAAATATGAAAGAACATGGAATGTCCTAGCTTGTGACATAAAGCAGTTTTGTAGAAGGGGACAAGTGGATGATTGCATTGATGTATTGAAATATCTAAGGAGAAAATTAGCAGTGTTACACAATTGTTAGTGAACACTGCAGTCACACCATCTGTGAGACTCTGTCATGACACTGAGAAGGGATAGCATTTAGCTTTGTATGATTTATATTGCTCACAAGAGCTGTTGCTCTCTAATTAACAAGCCTTGTGCATGTTTGGGAGTGTCTTCTGTTACAGTCCAGGATTTCTCCTGGAGCTGTGAAGGAATGATACAGCTGTACCCAAAAGCAGGAGTGTCTCTCAGCACCTCATTGCTGTTACTGCGTATCAGAGCACAGCTTTGGACCACCCTCGAGCCCTGCTCCTTTAATATACCATGCTGCCCTGCTGACTTCAATGAAACCCTACAGGATGCATGTCAGCTTGGGATTTGGCAGTGGTTGCACACAATTATGTTTTCCTTGGCTGGTGTAACCATTTTGGTTGTGGTCATGGGGGTTCTCGGTTGACAGTTGGGACTTTGTCAGCAAGTGCACACATGTGCGGTGCCTGGGTTGAGTGTGTTAGTGCATAAGGAAATAATTAGGAGAGATGGAAGGTAAAATCATTATCTTTCTGTCTGGGCTTTAATTACCATCTAATTTTTACATGCACATGCACATTTATGCATGTAAGTCTGTGTGTGTATGTATTTATCAGTAAATTTTTTTCAGCAGAAATGAACTGTCAAAATATGGACTACTTCCAGTTAAGCCAACATTCCCTTTTTCCCACCAGCTCTCTCTTACTTTTTACTCTTGTTTTCAACTCCCCCTCTCCCCTTGTTCAGTCCCTGGCCTCCCAGGTCTTTTTTTCCTGTGCATATCCTCTGTGAATGATGAGACATAGAAGTAAAACAACAAAATAGGAATAAAGTAAAATATAGTCCCTGACCCTGTAATTTGAATACTTTTTGTGTAGCGGTTTACAGAACGTTTTGAACTCATATTCAACTCTGAAAATGATATAAGGAGTGTTTAATAAATGTAAGCCTTGACGGTAGAAAGACAAGGTTGCAAATGGCTGTTTTCAGTCAGTGCTGAACTAAGCCTCAGGGTGAACAAATGGGACTGACGTAAGTATATTGTATTCCTCCTAGGACTTGCCCCTCTCCTTCTGCTTGCCACACTCTAAAGGGAGAGCCTGCTGTTTGAAAACAAAAAGCTGACCTTATTGTTCATTTTCAGAAAGCCACAGACCCAGAAATCAACAAGGAAGAGAGCTGGCCAAAGACAGGATTTATGGCTTTGTCTTTCCCTTAGCAGTCAAGATTTGGGCATTAATGAAGTTTTCACCCTTAAAACTAGAAACTGGTACACTGAACAGAGTTGTGGCTTCTCTTCCCTTTTAGCATGACACATCTCTTGGTCTGGAAGGACTCTTTCCAAAGGTGACATCATAGTTCCCTTCACTGACCCTTCTCAGCTTTGTTTTTAATGCTATTACTGATTTTTTCAATGCTTTTGCCATATGACTTCTTACTGACTGGAAGCTGCTGGCTCAATTAATGCAGCCCATTAAGTAGTTTGCAACAATAATAATTCCTGCTTTTACTGATGTAGTCTTGTTTAGAACTGGCAAACCAGAGATAGAACGCCTTGCACGTTTGCAGTTTCTTCTCCAGACAGTTCTTAGAACAATCATGGGTTTGTTCCGTTCTTTTTCCTAAGCCCAGAGGAAGATTCAGGGAAGATTGCCCGATATTTCCTGGACCTTTGCAAATTATGAAGCTTGTTGCCCAATATAATCCTTTACTTCAAAGGAGAGAGACAGTTATCCAAAGCTGTTTGGAGATACATTTTTAGAATGCTGTATCCTGCAAAGTGAGTGGAGAATCCCATCAACCCATGAAGTGCTGAACACTGTTCAGATATGAGAAAACCTGCATCTTTATAATTTTTAGCTTAGAAAAGTGTCATAAGAGTACAAACAGATACAATGAAACTTTTCCATTTCTTAAATGGCATGGGACAATATCTGGCTTTTTACTTTTTTGTGTAATGGAGTTTAGAATAATTTTCACAAGTTGACCACAGTCAGTACAGAAGACAGGATATTCTTCCTGAATTAAGGGAAAATGTTGATTTTTTCAGTTTTTATCGAAAGCAACAGCTTGGTGCTCCAGACAGCCTGTAGTGACGTGGAGTTTAAGGGGTGCTCAATTCAGTGTGACATTTTTGTCTATTAGAATATTTTGGCAAGAGCTTCCTGGCTTTGCAGTGTGTGCCTTTTAAGGCCTCTGATAAATGATTAGGCAGATAGTTTAGCCTATGGTTGCCAGTGGGAGTAAGGCAGTAACTCCAAGAGAAGTGTCCAGCTAATGTATTAATGCCTTAATCCAGACCAATAATATAATGTAGTTTGACTTGTCTGGCATATGGTTTCTATCATCTCAGTATTCTTCTCTGTTCTTCCATGACATTATAGACAACTAACCAAAATAAAGAGAAGCAGAAATTTCTTCACCCATAAAATATATTCTAAAATGTCCTGTATTTTGTTCCAGTTCTTTGGTTGATTTGATAATGAAGTGATCCTGAAATTTAGTGATTACTTCACTGAATGTCTACACTATTTTCTTTCAGAATTGCCTGTGGCATTATCATTACTGGTCCCTGTCATTAGAAATAGTTACGCAAAATCTATGATGTGCAGTGGCTTTTCACTCACACTGTTATGTGTCCATGGGTGTATGTGTTGGGTGTTTGGACGCTTATGGGCCTGTCGGTTTGAGGTGCTGACTTTTTGGAAATGTGATTTAAAACCAAGGTGCATTTTGCAAGCTAGAAATTTTGCAGTGGCAACTAAAGGAAGCAGATTTTATCCAGGAGACATTTAAAAGTAAGTAGAATAATGGAGCTTTTGTACTATGGTTACATGCTTATATGCATGTGCCCCTTTTCAAACAGATTGTACATGGAATGGCCAAAACATATGTCAGTGGTTACCTGTGAGAGTCTTAGGCTCGGGTTTGGTTTAAAGCCCCAGGCAAACTATGCACTTAACACGTGGCCCTAAAAGGAGCCTTTTCCTTCTGCCCTAGGAGGCACAATGTAGTGTTGGCTCTGAGCACAGCAGATCACTTACCTCTTGCTCCCACGTCGGCTCCACTCTGCTGTGAGCCCAGTGGTGTAGGCAGAGCCTGGTCTGGAAGATACTGGGGGTGTTGTCAATCCATGGTGGCTGTTACAGGTGAATATGGCTGTATGCACTGAAACCACAATCTAACCTAGGTCATTAAATACATTTCCCAATGTTTTCTTCTTAGCTGTGCAATAATAAACATTAGCAAACATCACAGACCATCATTAGAAAAACTGCACACAGAAGGGTTGCAAGATTATGTCAAGTATAAGGCAAGGCAATACTTTATGCAAAGTATATAACTTTATAAAAGTTATATCCCAAGCTGAAGGGCTTAGTGGTCTGCTGAGAAGGCTATATGTGGGCTAACATTTTAAGTGCTGTAACAGAGCTGTAAAGGGAGGGCTGCCATCTGGCTCTTGTTTTCACTTCAAACTTTATTTTTGTATTCACTGATAAATTAACTTACTATGCAGTCTTTACATTTCATGGCTGTTGCAGTTGTGTGTTATGTCTGTTGTTAGTAAAGAAATGTGCATAGGCACGTATTAGGCAAATGAAGGGATTTATCCTCTCAAAGTTGATGCATGGTTGTCTGTTTCTTTCAGGATAAAGAGGCCCAGAAAGACTTAGAGGCTTTACTTCTCACACTGAAGCTCTGATACTACGTACTTTTAACTCTTCATGCTGTAATAAAATTGCAAAACTAAAATGAGAATCTCCACTGACTGGAAACTACGGGTGGATTTCAGCTAAGTCAATGGAAAAGCAGTCACTGATTTTGGTTGGCTTGGATGATGGCCTTGAAGCGTTTGGCGATTGTGATATTAAAATAATACATTCATTTTTGATTATTTATAATCTTGTACCGAAGTTTAATTTTAGATTGCTGACACTGTGAGTCTGATTATCTGAACACGAAGTCCACTGCTGGCAATGGACATACTGAGGGTTAGAATGCGAAAAGAAAAAATCTCACTCTTTGAAAGATTAATCAACTAGTATGTGATGCCAGCATAGAACTGTGTGTAGCATAAACAAACAAAAAATGTTTCTATAGTAAATTATATTTATATCAACTAATTTACACAGATGTGTACAGAAGAAAATCATGAATATTTATGTTTACACATTTCTCTACTCTTAAAAAATTAAATCTTGTTGAAGTTAAAGAAAGCTGTTGCCTCAACAAAGCTCTTTTTACTTTAAACCTACTGTTGGTTTTACATGGAAATGTGAAAATTTTATAAATTTAATATTAAAATTATAATTACTTGTAACCTCAAGTACAATATTAAAGACCAGACCAATTAAATTAAGTGGTTTAGATTAATCTATTACAGCTGTGATGTTTCATGGATTTGTATCAGGACCTCAATCGGGTTTGTGAAGTCTGGCTCTTTTCTCTTTGAAGTGTTGCCTAAACATGTTGGCATTGGTGTGTCTTTGAAGAACCTAGTCCAGCATGTGTCCATCACTAACCTTTTATCTCATCTATGTAACATAACCTGTACATAAAATAGACTACTAAAGACCTACTACTTTTGTCTGAGTGTGTACAACAGCAATGTTTTCAATAGAATGTAACAGGGAAGGAATTTCCATTCACCACTGGAGTGATCCAGAATACACCAAAGTCTGTGGAGGAATAAAGCCCAGTTTTCACTGGCTTTTATTCAGGATCTTCAACTAGATGTAGGGAGTGTATCTGGAAGAAGTAAGCATTTCTGTTAAAGGACATCCAATTGAATAAGGACAGCTATAATGTTCCCTTGAGCTATTTGATGTGTAAGACAATGTGGACCAGTTTATGGCAAAGACAGGGAGATCTTCATAAGTTGAAATGTACATTTTAGTTGTTTCTAATGGAAAAATAATTTTTATATGTCGTTCTCAATTCAAGAGTTCTTTTTCTCTTAATACATAATTTCAGAGAAAAGGAAAAATACTATGAAAGATAAATCCTATCAGTTCCTTCTGTGACAGAATGGTGATTCACACAGCATAATTGACTTGTGAACAGAGAAGCTGGAAAGGTGACACACCGTGATTTTGCTAAGGGGCTATTTGTAAGGTCTGCTTTTGACATTTTCATAGCCAATGCAGGAAGCATAGTTTAAATGGGTCTAGTAGAGTGATTTGTACTTAGGGTCGTTGTTAATAATTCACTGTCACCTAGGAAGATAAGGAGGCCTTTACTGAAATCATTTTTATGCATAAACTGGATTATGCAATAGATACTTCATTTACAAATAGTTATTGATGATAAAAGCTGAAAATGTATTGTAGGAATAGATTAGAACAAGAAGTTACTTAAATTAATTGCTGAAATTAGGTGAGGTAAGTAGGATTCTCTTCATTAAGGGCAAATATAAAGTGTTGAATTGAAGTAATTAATAGAAAGAGGCTGGAGGAGACCTGGCTAGTTGTAGTTCTATGGAAAAGGATATGCAGATTCCAGTGAGTGGCAAGTTAATCATGGGTCAATAATGTAATGTTTTTGTGAAAAAGCAAATTTCATACTAGACTGAATAAATAAGCATTCCCCATTAAATGCACATGAAATAACCTTTTACTCTAATTAGGCCTAATAAGATCTAATGAGGTCTGAGCTGGTATACTCTATCTGGTTTCAGGCACCACACTTGAGAGAGGTTGGGGGCTAATTGGAAGGAGTCCATTAGAGAGAGACAAGAAAGATGAGAGTGCTAGACAACATTATTTTGTGTGTAAAAATTGAAAGAATTTGGTGTGTTTAGTCTGCAGGAGTAAGGACTAAAGGAGTATTCACATTTGTAAAAAGCTATTGCAGAGAAGACAGTAAAATAACAACCTCAAACCTTGTTCTTCAAATTCCTTATTCATAGGACAAGAGGTAATTGCCTACCTCCAGATTAGGCATTAGGAGAAAATAATCCTGATGGTGACTTTGCAAAGGCCTGCAATACATTTCCTGAGAACATTTTAAAGTCATTCACTAAAGTTTTAATATAAAAGTTAAATAAGATTTTAAACATTGGCAGTGTTTTAGGCACAGTTCATCCTCTGGCAGAGGCTGGATTAGATGACTTGGCCTTGCTTTCCCTGGGGAATGCACAACTCCAGCTCCTGCGAGCCATAGGCACTCCTGCTGGGGTTCAGAAGTCAGTGGGCTGTGTCTGCACACACTGGCTCAGCATTTGGGCCCAGACTACTAAAAAAGTTTGTACTCTGACATGTTTATCAGCATGTTTCAAGACTTAAATTTAAAGATGTGCATTGTGGCTGCCCTGGACTTATTTTTTATAACTGTGGTTTTAATCCACATGATTACATTTTAATGAAATTTCTGATTTTATAAATGAAATTACTGATTTTTTTTTCAGCCTTCTGAATTAAGCCCATTATTCTGTTTTAATTTTTGCTCATTACTAGCCTATATGTAGAATTGCAGAGAAAAGGCTGGGTTTAATTATTTATTTTAAGTTGTCTTTGGTAGTTTGCAGAAATATTCCATGCACAGGTAAGATACTGCTGGTTTATACAGCCAAGATATTTTTTGTGCTTTCAAGACTATTTACTAGTTAGTGTACATGAACATTCTCAAATTTTTTGTTTCTGCTTTGCTAATCTGAGAACTTTAAAAACTGAAGCACATTCCCTAAATTGTTCTCTAATTGCTCCTTGGAATAAAGCTTTTGCATTTAGTTGTAGGCCCAGGCTATCTGTTCTGTGTGTCATACCAGCTGGAGAGAAAGCAAGCAGAGCTCCAGAGGGCCATATGTTTTCTTTTTTGTTTAAAATATCCACAAGCAGACAGTCACTTCCGTAGTTGTGTCTCTGTGGAGGAGCTACATTCTGTGATTCTGTATTAACCCCCTGCGGGCTTTTAAGCCATGGAGCAGCTGGGGCTGCAGGCTTCCTGAAGCCATGGTGCCTGGGCTGTGTTGCCCACTACTTCCTTCAGTTCTCCTACTGTGGCATCTCTTGTTTGGTCTCTGCTCCAGTACCTACACTCTAAATCCTCTGTGGTAGTTTGTCTCTTTACATACTTGAAAAAGGTGAGCTCAGGGGGCCTGGATCTGGTACCAGGATGTACGTGCTTCACTACAGTTTAAACTACCAGTTCTGCCTTCCTTGACAATGGAGATAATTTTCATTTCTTGTGGTGAAGCTAAGGCTTCTGTCACTGAATCCTAATCCCTTTGCAACTGTCCCCTGCAACACTCAAAGCAAGTGATACATTTTTTTTTTTGTAGCAATTTGCCATGGACACATTGTGGAAATGGTTACAGAGATATGCTCTCACACTACTTTGTTTAAATTACTTTATTTCCTTCTGCAGAGTCTTAGGGTGAGATACGTAATTCTGTGTAGTAATATCAATACATTGACTTCTGCAATGAGTTAGGAAGCTGTCCAACAGTAGTGAGTAGCTGATGATCTAGAAAGGGAAGTGACAAGTCCTGTGTCCAGTTCAATTAAAAAAAACCAAAACACCTAAATCCATGCCTACAACCCCGTTATTATAGTAGTAAAAGCCTGAACTAAAAATCAAACATAAAACTACCCAAAGCAAAAACCAACACTGAAACTAAAGCAACATCAGAAGAAACCAAATGAAGAAATGGCTACCAGAGATCCAGCCACGTTCAACCCAAACATATCAGCTTACCGGGGTCTGCTTATCTTCAGCCATCACCGCCTGATTGCCTTCCACCCAAAGTACCTAGAACTGTGGGGAGGTTTTATGAATTCCAGCAAGATCTGGAATTCTGGAATTTTCCTGGACATCCTGGGGGGGTAGTCCTGTGGTGGTTTTTTTTTCAGTGGACACAATAGTGCATTACACTTACTCCAAATCAGCAAATCTTTTGGTAATGTGACAAAATTGTATTGCAGCATTCATCCAGTGCAAATTCAAGAAGGAGTAACTCTGAAGGGCCAACTTTATAATTTGCTCTTTTTTGTTCTGTACATAAGTTTATATTCTTCTTTTCCAGCACTTTTCCTTCTTACAGACTTCCAAGTTTCTTGGAGAAGAAACAAATCAAACTGTCTTGACAATACAAAAAGAAGTAAGCTTTTCTGGCCCTGTCTGTGTTTGTGTAACCCATGCATGTGTGATGCTGGGAAATGAAGCATTGGAACTAAGAATGTGAAACATTAATAATTTTTTTTGAGAAAATATTTTACTCATTTAAATAAACAGCCAGTTACTCTAGAAGTATCTGTGGGATCCAGTGTGAACTTGAATATGAACAATCTGAGCTCTGTGCTTGGTAGTGCTGCTGACCCATGATGTGACTGTGGGGTTAAGCTACTTAGCCACATACCCAAGTTACACACACGCAAACACCGTCTGTCCACTCTTCATATGTTTTGTTTATTAAGATTAATTAAGAGCCGGTTTGAGTTGCCTACGTGTATAAGCCGAAAATAGAGCCACACAATATTGACTGGGAATATTGTAACCTAAACATGTGCTAAGGATACCGGCATGAATATGGATGTGCTAAGTTCAGGTTTCTGATTCATGACTAAGGTAATCAATGTGGCTGTTGAAATGTCAGTCTCCAGAGAGAAATGTTCTTGTTTGTTGTTCAGAAAAATGTGGCAAATCAGCAAAGTGGATTCAGCGATTTACTTGTGTTTTCCTAATCTTGGAAAAGGATCATTTATGAAGAAATGAAAATTCATTTGTAAAGCTCCTGACTGTGGCTCTCCTGGTTTGCAGAATGTTACGCCAGCTTGCATAGTGTCCTATAAAATCATATATAAAGTTTTAAAGCAGTAATAAAATATGTTTTTCAAATTAGAACAGAAAAATACATCTAGCAACACTTTTAAGTGCAGTGAGGCATTCATACAAAAGCACTGCTGGGATGTGTGTTGATTTTCATACCACCAGTGTAGGGGTATTGGCAGTTTCAAGCACAGCAGCGTTCCTGGTGCGTTCATCGTGAACCCCTGAGCAAGAATTACCAATGCACACTGGCACAAAAGACCATCCTTGAGTGTGTGATCCCATGGTCATTTGACATCTTCTTTGTTTCAGAAGTGTTTGTCTTATGAAAGAGTAGTTTCATGTGACTTGTCCTTACACATGTGCCATTTTGGTGCTATTGAGAGCATGGCAAAACAGCCTCTGGACATCAGTGAGTCCCAGGCTTTGTGCCAAGATGAGATTTTTAAAAGTACCTGGATGACCCTGTGTGACATTTACTTCTGTACATGCTAATACTGGGTTCAGCTTGTTCCAGTGGTGCACTGCTTTCGTGCCCTTTTACAGCCATCCCTGCGTGTCCAAACATGCTGATTCAGGAAATTAGAAGGCAAGTATTTTCAGCTGTGATGGGAGAAATTCAAAACAATAGATTAAGGAGAAAAAAAAAGCCCAAACTACTGGACCTGGACCTGTATGATCATTTAAGCAATAAATACTTTTATTTAGTTGTCCATTATACTTTATTTCTGTAAAGGTCATTAGTTTACCTTCTCTAGAGGGGGAGTATTGTGATTAGTCTAGCCTATTCCACACCACAGAATTTTTCCTCCCATAGCTTATTTCCCCGTCTGAAAAAATGGAGCTGATAAGGCTTCTTTCACCCGTGAAATAAATGTTTGAAATAAAAACGTAAGAAAAACGTGGAGACACACACAGCAGTAAGTGGTAAAGTAGACTTCACCTTTTAGGCCTTTTTTACTCCTTGTATCGGCACCCGAAATGCTGTGAGGGAAGAGGAAGGCTCGGGAAGCATTTACGCTGTGATTCCGGGCTGTTTTGGGGCGTGTGGAAAGCCCGAGCAGCTCTGCCTGCAGGCACAGCTGTACCTGCGGCGCACAGCGGCTGAGGGACAGCGCCAGCACACCTGGCTGGGCAGCGGGCAGCCACCCCTCAGGAGGGTCCGCTGGGCCCTGGCGGCGGAGAATTGGCTCATTTGGTGCCTGTGAGCGGCTCCGTGTCCTCCGGGAATGTGCACGGGTGCCTCGGGAGCCGCGGGATGGCGCCTGGCGGCCGGGAGGCGAAGGAGGGGTGAGTAGGGGCTCTGGGGTGTGCAGCCTCACGCTGCCGTGTCTGTGTCAGGGGAGTGTGTGGGCTGCGTGTGGTGGGTGCTGTAACGGGGGCTGTTTCCCAAGCCCGCACGTGCCACCAGCCGGCATTAAGGTAAAAGAGAAAATCTGGAAGCTGCCCCTTGGCGAGCCAACCAAAGGTCGGCAGCATTTGGTAACTCCTGTGGCGAGGCGTGTTAAGTCTTGAGCCTGTAAGTACCCACGTGCAAGACTTTCTTCTGTGCAGGGCTTTGAGTGCCCTCAGGCCTGCCGTGAGCCCTGGGGGGACGCGCCAGGGCTCGGTCACTACCGCGCCCCGTGGGGCACTGCTGCCAGTGGCAAGCGACAGTGAAACAAAAGTGGTCATTTTCTACTTTCCTTGTTTCAAAAGACGTTTTTGTTCGTATTCAACCAACTTAAATTTATATGGGAAAATACAAAGTAGAAAAGACATTTCAAATGCATTAGCTATGAGCTGCCGTTTTCCTGTGGTAAGATCTTGTGCTGCAGAGCAAACGCGTGCTCAAACCAAGCCAGAACGCTAGCGCGAAAACATCGCTGTGGCTCGGGTTTGTGGGACAGGATATGTTTTGACTGCCTGGATTTTATTCCGTTTTCTCCTTAACTGGTTACAGAACTTGGTTAAAATCCTCCCGACGGCCCTGCACGGCAGCCTGAGGTGGCCGAGAGGCAGCTGCTGCCAGGGAGCAGGGCTCCATCTGCAGCACTGACTCCACCGGCTGAGAGCGGCTTCAGTAGCTAACAGCATTAACTGAAAGCAAAGGGCTGCTGTGGTTTTCCGAAATTGTTGAGGGGTTGTTCAATCCTTAAATTTAGGCTAGAGAAGGAACTTAAATGAAGGAGCTATTCTTGTGTCCAGCCGCGAGCAGCAGAACAGAAGCAAATGTTTAGTGTGTGCACAGTGGTACCGACTGAGGGCAAAGAGGCTCACTGGGTTCACCTGCACTGCAGCATCCTGAGTTCTGTGTTGCGCTGGATTTACTCTGGTAGGATTACTATGGATCTTGTCTGCTTTTGAATGTTGAAATTACATGAGCAGAAATTGTACGGGGACCACAGCTTCTGTGTTTGTGTGCATATACATACAGAAACATTTGTGTGGCTAGATATATCCGTAAGTTTAATAGAGGAGTTAAAATAAATGTAACTTGCTGTGTTTTATAGTTTAAATAACTTGATTACTTTGTGAACTTTTTGGAATTTCTATCCATGTGTGAAGTGAAATCTTGAGAAAGACCGTCCCTGCACATCCTTTGATATCATAACTTCTAAATGCAGAGTTAAAACTGCTTCATGAAAGGGAATTGCTGCAGCACATAGCCGGACCTCCCTCTGAGACGAAAGACAGGAAAAATATCTGTTGAACACAAGATACCTTGTGTGCTGGAGAGGAAATGCTTGATGATAACCCTGAAGGCTCATCTTTGTATAGAGCTGTCAGTTCCTAATGGAAATCTCTTACATGTTCAATTTGGGGCTGGCAGATGGTAAAGAAAAAGGTAAAAGATGCTGTAAATTAACATGTTAGCTTTCTTTGCCCTGCCTTCTCAAACTGTGAGCTTGTGAACTTTATAAAGGGGTTACTGAGTCAGTAGGAATCGACACATAGTCCATCAACCCTTTCTCTGTCGTCTGGATGATGGTTCCCAAAACATCCTATCTGCTTCCAGGGAGCCTGTGGCTGAAGGGGGAGAATGAGGGGGGAGAGCTTTATGTGTTGGGGTGGGGTTTTGTCTTTTGAGGGTGCTTTTTTTGTAAGTAAAGATTATGGTTTGCAGAGAAATGCTCAAGGAGGATTGCTTAATACCCATCTGTGGTATGTTTGACTTTCTTTGGTTTCCTGAACTCAGTACTTGTTCACTGAAAAGCAAAGTAAATCCTGTGGGAGTGGGGAGGGGAGCGAAGGTTCAGACAAGACTGAAGCTGTCTTAACTATTAAGTATGGGGAGGCTGAAGTGCATCCCTGAATGGCTCCTGCTGAGATGCTAATAACTGGTCTGCTCACCCCTATTACACTGAATCTCTCCCAGTTTTCTTGCCAAAACAAGTGGTATTTTCAGTCATACTCCAAGTAAGGAGAAGTCAGAATGTAACCTTAAACCAGTGAGCTTTAGAGGCAGCTTTGCAGGGGCTTTTTCTGCCAAGTGTATGGGCGGAACCTTCAGCAGGAACCACAGGCCCGTCAGTAGGTTTGACCTGAGACAGTTGGGGCCCTGTGGGCCTCGATAGGCACCCCATAAAAATTAAATCCTCAGCAGAGCTGTGTACATCTCCAAGACTCCAGTTTCCATGGGATTTGATAAATTCAGTGCTACACTGTTGATCTTCTGTGACTCCTCCTCTCTGGAGTTGGCTTTGATTTTTATTCTGATTTTTCTGACACATGGCAATCAGAAACAGAGATATTTGGAGCCTTAGTTCAGCATTTTGTTTCTGCGCTGGTATCTTCATTACTATGTACAGCCTCCAATATATTTAATGCTTAGTGCATATAGTATGTACAGCTGAGGGAAGGTAGTGCTGTGTTTACTGAGTTACTTAATCATACTTGAGTAACTCTTGTGATTGCAGGCATGGGGGCAGCCTCAGAGAGACTCGTGGTCTTTCAGCACAGATGGAATTTGCTGTTAGATTTTGCACTTCACAAAAGTAGCAATTTTGGTTGTAAGCTTAAGGGACGGGAGGAGTCAACAGGTTTTGTGGTGTAGGACAGAAAGCACCATTTCCAGCACAGTGTTATCAGAGTGATAATTCAGTAAAGAACTTAACAAAAAATGTATTAATACCAGAATAAATGTGTTAACTTTGAATTATAATTTTCTCGTTAATTAACCCTTTCTTTTTCCTCATGGAAATAGCTTAAAGGTTTCCTTGGAACTGATTTGCAGGGAGGCCTGCCCATCAATTATATTTTCAAACAAATATATAAATGCACCGTGACTATGCTTCCCGTAAACAGAGATCACATGGCTGCCTGTAGTTCTATCCTAATAAGCAGATCTCCCTGCAAGGACACATGTGGGAGAAACAATGATTCTGGGCAGCCACTGAGTCACCAGCCGTGTGATTCCCTCTGACAACGTGCTGCTTTGCAGAAACCCCATCTATTGTTTCAGTTGTTCTCATTAGTCACTTTTGAGACAGTGCTGCAAACATTACAAAAAAAAAGGAAGGAGAAACCCTGACATACAGAGGGATTTTTGCTATGAGTCTCGCAGTCCCCAGCTGTCCTTGGGCTGGGACAGTGGGAGGCTGAGGAGTCTCAGTCTCTCTCAGTGCTGGGCAGCACTTGCTGAGGTGCCTGGGGCACAGCGTTTGTTCCAGGAACACAACGTTTTGTTGATTCCACAATTAAATGCTATGGGATTTTAATTTGCCCTTTACTCGTTTTTCATTTCCTTAATTTTTGGCAGTCAGATGCAATTTTGTTGAAAAGATTGCCCGGGGACATGAACAGTTTCCTGGAGCTGAAATTTGGATTAGCAAAGCACTTTCCTACAATCTCCTCCTTAACACCCATCCCTTTCCCTAGGGAAGGGCTGGGCTTGCTGTGAGGGCTGTGGCTCCAAACGTGCACAAAAGTTTTGTGGTTACAGGAATCCCCTGCGAGTGTTTTGGTGAGGGGCTTGGCTGCATTCATGTGCTGGTGTTACAATTAGCTCTTCTCTTTCTAGATCATGGGGTGCAATGGATGAGCCTGCTTGGGATCCCAGGCCCTGCAAGGAACAGGGAGAATTAAGGCATCTCAGAGTGTAGCAGCATGGTGTTGTTTCCCTTGGGGTCTGCAGCCTTCCCTGTTACAACACCTTAACATAGCAAGTGTGTTTGCATCCCGTGAAGTGTTCTCAGTCCGTGCTCTAAACCCAGCAATGACGACATTTATTGGAGAAACTGATGTATCTGCCATTAGGGAATGAAGAAACTTGTCTGCCCCTAAGTCCCATCATTGCCCTTGGCTTAGGTGTATGTGTGCTACCCTGAGCTGTTTCACGTTTGCATTTTGTCAGACATTAGCAGTGGTGTGTAATTTAAGGGATTATATTTAACTGTTGGTGACTGTGGGTTGGTCCCAAACAAGGTGGTCTACTAAAATCACCTTGTGCTTGGGAATGGGCCCCAGCATTATTTACTGATTCCTGAAATGCAAGGGACAAACAATGCTAATGTGCATCTGTGTGGAAGATGTTTGGCAATATAATGTTTTTTCTGGGATAACTCCTCATTTTTCAGTAATTGCAAAGGCTCCATCCAAATTCTTTCCTCTTCCTCCTGCAAACTCTACTGCAGTACTTGTATCTTTTTACAGGAAAGCTTTCACAGAAAGATTATGGGCAGGCTGTTGTCCTCCTTTTACATGGGAGTTAGATGTCTAAATGACTTCTAGGGAATATTGTCTCAAAAGCTTGAGAACTCCACCCTGAGGTGAAGAAGGAATATATTGGAAGCATCTGATATTTACTGTGTTCAAGCATAACCAGAAGTTTTGTTGCATATTTCTGCTCTGAAATAAAGAGCCTGTAGGCTCTAATGTAGTGAGTAGCCCAACATGAGGGATATGTTTCAGCTGAGCCTTGGCCCTTGATTATCAAGGCTGTGATATATCATTGTGTCTCCAGGTGCACCAGACTTGGAGCCAGAGATGGAGTGTGAGGTCTCTCTTCCCGGCCTGTGTGCCCATGTCACTTCCAGCAAAGGTGGTGCTCCCTCTTGTGTAGTCTCTGTACCTTTCTCTCCTTGTTTGAGCTCTTCCCCAGGGTTTAAGTGGGCAGGATCACACGTATCCTCACCTCCTCGTTGTCCTAAGATGAATGAATGGGTTTGGGTTTGGATGTGCAAATTTCTCAATAGATTCACAGACACAGATGTAGATACCAAGTTCATAGTCCCAGCTTTTATAGAAATTTACCCTTTAGATACAAATGCTGAATGAGCTGAATCTGGTGTCACTGCAGCCAAGTGGCCCATCAACTCTCTCTCGTGTTTTCTGTCAGTGCAGATAGCTCTGTAGGTAGCTCTAACAATGCATCATAAGTATTGAGAGCAACACAGGGACATCTGGATGACACTCCAGGTACTGTGCTGCCTGTGAAACTGCATCTTACGTGGTCATGACCAAGGCTGTAGCTGGACAATTAAAAGGAGAGAAATTTGCTAACTAGGATGCAAACTGAAGTTTTCTAGGGCTTAAACAGTTTACAGGATATTCGATTTTAATTGATGTAAACCCTTCCAGCAAGGAGGCAGAAGGGGATTTACCAAGTTTGAAAATAATTAAAATCATGCTGAAACTTTCCTAACAGGTACTAAATGTGACATAGTGTGTGGTCTTTCTGACAGGGTTGCCTTTCCCTATAAATGGAAAAGTGCAACATCAGATGTTTCAATGCATGCATATAGATAAACAGTTCTTTTATGGCATATTAAGAACAGTTTGGTTTATGGCTTTTTAGATGCATCTTAAAATCTTGTTCTATAATGAATTTTGCAGAACTGTCCAATTTCCAAGATGTGCTTCTAAAGCAGGATGAGGTTTGTACCTGGTTTTTATTAACTATATTACAAGCTAAAAATAAACCAAGTTGCAGACAGCTGACAGCAATGTGGACCCTCAATGTGTTTCATTAAAAATAATAATAATTCTTGGGGTCATGGAGGCAGAAATCAAGCTCTTTTTGTCTCCTGGAAGCTGTTCTTGTCTGGGAGAGGAAAGTAACATGACAGTCTTTGAAATTTACTGATATTCATTAAGATCACTGGACTTTGAATGCAGCTTTGGTTAATTACGAACTTTAACCCCATGTTTTAGTTTTTTCCTGGACAAAATCTGTGGCTTTGTCATGCCTTGCAGGCTACTGGCAGAGAAGCTCTCTGGTAGTGTGTATGAAAGGATCCTGGGGTTGGATGTCAGCAATTGAAAACTGCAAGTACAGAATTACAGTTAGGGTGGTGTATATGTTTTTTTCTTTCTTTTAAACCAGCATAGGGATGTGGTGATTCTCTCTAATTGTCTTTTTACTCATGTCTGGGTGCCTTTGTGAAGAATGGACTCAAACTGACTTAAGAGTTAAAGTTTCAATGGAGGAATTCCTGGGACCTCTGCAGGAGTGCAGGCCAGTTACTGAGCACAGGTTGAGGGCCAGTATCTTGAAAGAAGCAATATTAAAAAAATATAGTCTGGCTAAAACTAGACAAGGGAAAATAAATATTCTAGGAAAAGACTGGGCTTTCCCCCCATCTTTACTGTGTAAG
This sequence comes from Climacteris rufus, assembly GCA_013398175.1. Classification (NCBI taxonomy): domain Eukaryota; kingdom Metazoa; phylum Chordata; class Aves; order Passeriformes; family Climacteridae; genus Climacteris; species Climacteris rufus. Next base: position 1,191,733 of record VZRZ01006207.1, on the reverse strand, counting down.
CTGATGCTGCTACTGAAATTAATTTGCCCAAGAGTCACGTGTCACTGAAGCCTGTCAATTTGAATTGTGCTGCTATTTAGCAGTCAGAAATAAAAAGGCAATAAACCATATGTATTTAGGCTGAAAACATGATGTACCTCCTAATAAATTTGGAGACCACTTCTGCGGCACAGGTTAATCATACTGGTTTTGGTGAACATCTGTAAACACATGTTTTTGTGCACTGGATAAAAGAAAGACTCCAAAAAATGTGAAGTAGAGTTTTGATACTTGTTTTTGATAATAGAATAGAATGTTTTTGGAGCCTGGGAAAGCATGCCTTCTGCAAATGATTTTGACCAATATCTAGGCAAGAATGAGAGAGCAAAGGGGAAAAAAAGGCAACAAAACCGCAAACCAAACACTGAAAATGAAAAGGTACAATTCTAATTTCTGGTTATTTTTGAAGTGCTGTTCAATGGCCTGGATTCCTTTGCCCAGATTTAGATTGGCATAAATTGTAATTTGTTTCCTATCTTTAAAATTCAACTTTCAGTATGCAGTACAGTAAAAAAAAAAAAAACAAAAACAACCATAAAGGCAATAGAATGCAATGACCAGATTGGGGACTTAGGTGTTTGCAAATGTGTTGCTCTATAGGTTTTCCTCTCTTAAAGCCTGACCACAAAGTTTGACATTCACCATTGTTGTCTTGATATCTGGGAACATGAGAATAGATAATAGTATTTTACAGGGACTTTTTCTTTTTAATCTGAGGGGGGAAAGCTAGATTCTTTCATTTATCACCATTACAATAAATGCTGACATCTACACTAAAACTCAGCGATCAAACAGGGCACTGTTTATTATCCATGTCTTACATTGCATCGCTGCTTCACCTGCTGCCATAGGTAAGTTTGCTGCATGTAGTGCTTAATTGATACTACAGGTATCAAAAATGCTGAGGTGCTATTTAGAAGTTTAAAAGGATTAAAATATATTAAAGGTGGGGGTCATTTTCAACAGTTGGTCCCACCTGTGTACACTGTTCCCAGAGGTGTGGGAGAGGTTCTTTGTGAGAGCCTTCACTTGAGAAGCATCCTGGACCAACCCCGCTCCTGCAGGTTCCTGAAGTCAAGTGGGGAATTCCTCCCTCCTCTGTTTGTGCTGGCCCAGGTCTCCAGGGAGAGCCAGCAGTACATGTGGTTCCTGTTAGTTCAGAAAGCAGGAACACCTGGGGAAGGCGTCAATGACTTACTGCCTCAGTGCAGTGGGAGGAAAGTCTTTGACAGTTCATTCTAGGTAGAGAGATCCTCTCTGTCGTGTTCTGAAGCAGGGAGCAGATGCACATAAAATCACATAAAATCCACCTCAAACAGCAGGACATGGGCAGTAATGCTGTCTTGTATGGCCTTTCTCTCTTCCTGCCTCTGGGGATGCCTTCCTAGAGAAACTGAAGGGAAGGGTTTTCTCATCCAGTGAGAGTGGGGGACAGTGCGAAGGAGGAACACTTCCTAGGGACAGCAGTGGGTTTCCCAGGGTGATATCCATACAAGCTTAACTGTGAGAAGAAAGAAAAGTGAACCGGGGTGAACATATTATTTGCTATGTGTTTACTGTAAAAATATCTGAAGGAAGATGCCTGTAGTGCTGTGTGGAGTTATTACTATCAATGTGAAGGTAGAATGACTAGACCAGCTCCAGGAGGCCCTGCTTGATCAGGGGGTCAGGTCAGATGACTTCCAGAGGTTCTTTCTCATCTCAACCAGTCTGTGATTCTGTGACATCAAGCAGTTAAATTGGGTTAGACTCTGCAACATGGCCTGGCTAAATCAGTGTGGCTTATTTCCTCAATCCCTAAGGAAAGGTGTCCCACCAGTGTGAGAGTATAGTATTTTTCAGAATCTAACTGCACCACCAAAGATGTTCTGCAGCTTAACATTCCTGTTTCTAAGCAGGGCAGACCTAAATATAGTTCTCTAGCATTTGGTGTGGGAGTAGTAAGGGCAGGACATGGCACATCAATAACCCGAAGAGGTGTTTGGTATAAGCAGGCTGGCTGTGCTCTCGTGTCTGGGAGTTAAAAGGGCAGATGGGATGAACTTCCCTTTGCAGGGGCTGTGTGTGTCTGCATCAGTCACAACCTGTGCTCCCTCGGGTGCCCTGGGGAGCTGTTGTATGCGGGGATGGGACAAATCAGCATTAGCAACTGCTGCCATTCTCTTTCCTCATTTTCATTCTCCTCCATGGGTTGAAACATTTTCTGTTCTCTCTGGCCTGTTATTTCTCCTTCTCTGTTGTGTTCTTCTCACTTCTCAACTGTTCCAATTTTCCCTAAACTTGCTCTATCTGAAGATAGAGAATATTCTTTGCTATTGACCCTGAAGGACTACTGCTTCTGATAGCATATGATCAAACTTTGCTGGATTTCCCCAGAAGGCAGAAAGGTGTCTTTACTAGAAAAAATAAAAATAAATATATATGGCTTGAGTTCAGTGAAATAATTGACTTTTGCCACCTAAAATTGTGTATATTTCAGGGAAAAGTTTGAAGAAAAGAGAGGGATGACAAATCTTCGGGGAGGAACTTGTTCATAATTACATGAAGACCTTGATTGTATATGAATGTAAGGATGCAGGAAGCTGCAAAACCAGCTGCCAGCTGGTTTTTTACTATGGAAGATGTTAATGTTCTGATGACAATACAGTCTGGGAGCTATAAAGAAAGCTAAAAAGGTCCAGTCTCTTCATTAACTGAGTTTTTGTAAACACAGAAGAAGGCATCTTTTCTCTTGAGAGCAAAAATTATCCTTTAATATCCAATCCTCATGCATCTCTTCTGCTTTCACAATTTCAGCCATTCAGACAATTGGTGGAGCATCTATTGATTCCAAGAACTTCCCTAAAGATTTCTGTTCTGCTGTGCAGTTTTATGGCTTTATACCCAATAAAAACTACTGTATGCACTTAACTCTGGCAACAGGCCAGAGCTATTTACTCAAGCAGAAAAGTATTGTATTAGGGTGAGAGATCCCTTGTGAAGATAGGAAAGGAATCTTGTTGGCTTTAAGTGAAGGTATTTGAACAGCATTGTGTAGTGAATACATTATCAAACAAATATCTTGTATTCTGTCTCTGCTGATGACTTCAAGGAAATTAGTGCCTTAACCTTCAAATGCAGAGGACAATACTGTCAGTGTGCTGTAAATCTGCACACACAGATGCTAAATATCTTGGTCTTAAAGCTATCAGGAGTAAGATATTTTTGTACAAGGTTTCAGTTCAGCTATAAAGTCGCTGAAGGATCTGCCTTGTAATTCTGTAGAGAACCTTCTCAATTTAAATATTTGTCTACTCCAGATATTTTTTTTCCCCTCCTTTATGGGAATTCATCCTTGTTTAATTTTTTTGAACATTGTTTGTGATGTTTCTGACCAAAGCCCACTGGCTGATCTGCCCTCAGCTTGCTGTGGCACCAGTGCTCCTCACATACTTGAAAGATGCAGGCTGGGCAGGATGTTAGGCACATGAGAGAAGGAATGCTTATCTGGAGAAACCTGGTGGAAAACACTTCTCTTTTGTTTCTGTGCCACCTGGAAGGGTTGCCCAGAAAACTTCCCTGCAAGGCATATTGTTCTGAAGTGTAGGTACAGCTCTTCCTCGCTTTTGCCAGAAACAGAGACATGAACGAAGTTATGTCTCGGAACAAGCTGAAGCATGACACTGTGTCCCAGCAGCTATACACATAAATGAAGGGAAGGAAAATGAGCTTTGTTAAAGTGAGACAAAGGTTCATTTAGGAGTCTCATTTTCTCACTAGGGTAATTATTGTGAAGTTTGAGCTTACTTTCTAGTGGCACTCTTTCTTTAACTTGAGTTATTTAAATTTCCTGAACCACAAAAGATTAATAGCCTAACCATTTATGATTTTTTGCGTAGAATGAAAAGTGTAATTGAAAAGAAGATATATAGTTGGATGAAATTTTTGAACTGCAGCTTGGAAATATTTCACAGAATACAAAACGTAAAAGAAGTTTGGGGTATTGTTCATGCTGTTCTGCAGATGATTGCAAACCATACTTACTTTGTCTTGCTTGGTCAATCTTGCTTTTGTACTGTGAGCAAGGTGTCTCACTCCACATGTCCACTTCTATTATGATGAGTAGAGCAATCTAAATAAGTGGAGGGAGTTATGTTATTTTTAGCATAGAAAACATGATTATGTGAAATCCCATTTTTTATCATGAGAGGATTAGAAGCCTGTTTCTGCATGATAACAGTTATGCTTTTACCAGAGCACAGGCTGGGAAAAGGGGGCTTGTGGGAATAGAGTCTAGTCTGAGCCATCACTGAAAACATACCAATAGTACCAGAAATTAAGCCCAGTTCTGGAGCATCCTGCAATATACATGGCATTCTTTCCTTAGGGCATATAGAGCAAGCCTGGATACAGCTGAAGACAAAACTATAGCATGGGAATAGCTAACTGACACAAATCTCTTCCTGCTCAGCTTGCTCAAAGAAATGACACTGAACTGCCCTGAATGGACCCTCTAGACCAGAAGTGTTTCTGTTTGGTGTAGTCCTGCTTCTTCTGCCACTCTGACTGTCAAGAGGAGAATTCCCCCAAAAGGTGTTCAGGCTGTTGCAGCTGGGCTGTCTCTTCCTCTGCATTGTTCTCAGGTACTGGGGATGCCAATTGCAGGAGAATGACAGACTATCCATGACTTTTTGTTGCAGACTTGTTTTGTTCTCAAATCCTGCAGCCTTTATGGGACAGCCCCATCCCTCGCGTTTAGTTCCTCAGCTCTCATTTCCATGTTTGCTACCTCCCAGATCTATTAATTCAGTTAACAGGCAGTGAGGAGTTATTTTTTGGACATCCTTTGTTTGCCCAAAGTTTTCAGAAAAACAATCACTCATCCTGTCTTCAGCCTGGTAAGGTTTGGTCCTGGTGCTCTCAGTCTGATGTTCCTTGCTGCTGATGTGAATCTCTCTAATACCATGTGGATTCTTATCACCCTGATGTGGCATACTGTGTCTGTATATGTATTTACAAGCTATGTAAAATCACCACCTCTCTTTTCCTGGAAATCAGAAACCCTGTGCACCATTCCTTCCCAGCTGGAATCTTCCACTCCAGACATCTATTTTCCTCTGCCAGCTCTCAGCCACTCCTGCATAGCTTTGCAGTTGATTTATGCACCATTAATGAGTTCCCTGTGCATCTACTCCCTTCCCTGCCTCTGCCCACGTGTTCTTGAAATGCCTCAGCATCCCATGTCTTCTGTATGAACTATACTGATGGATTACTGTCCCCAGACACCCAGCAAGGATCCAGAGTGCAGATCCTGAGAGACTCCTTGATTGGGTAGCTCTAGCTCTGTGCTTTCAGGCTGGAGCAACATCTGCTGTAAGCACTGAAGGACAAGGCAACACTAACCAAGCAAAGAATTTTTTGGTTAGTGGAGCTGTCTGAAAAGTTGGCAAAAAGCCCAAAAGGATGGCTGTCAAAGCATCGACTACAGCTGTCTTAAATGTTCCAGACCATTTGTGCTTCACACTGAGCTTGTTTTCACCTGACAGTTAAGTGAGGTGGCCTGGTCTGAGTAAAGTGACTGAAACATGGAAAAAAGTCTGCTGCAAAAATGCAGGGTGGTAGACAGCAAAGAAGTTGTTGAAACTTGAATCACTGTGTTGTACTGTATACCAAAATAACTGCAGCATTCAGAATCCAGCCCTCCTCCTCATCCATGAAGAAATCCAGATCCACCTTCAGTGTTATCCCAAGCTGAATTTGTTATGTGGGCAAATGAGAGATCTGAGCAAAATTTAACCAAGTTAAAGATGCAGCAAAGGCAAATGTTAACTCTTTGTTTTTCCAAGGCTCATTCCTCAACTTTTCTCCAGTAAAATGTGAGCTCCCAATTGCCTGGTGTCTGATTCCTCTGTCTGAAAAATCCCAAACCATTTCCTACAGAGGGACCTATGCATCAGCCCCTGCCATGCACAAAAACACCCTGGGTCTGATGCAAAACTGAATGGATCTGCATTTGGTTGTATTGTGCCATGACTGTGCTGGTACCAAGAGCTGTTACACAGATCCCCCACACACCTTCATAGCAGTGCTTGTTGCTCGGGTCCTGATGAGTCCTGTTCCTTATTGTTATATTATTGCTGTGGATTTCAGCAGCTCTGAACTTTCAGCAGCGCTTTCTCTGAACAGAGAAAGCAAGTGTGAGATGACATTGGGCTTTCCTCACACATTGAAATCACTACAAACTGAGCATGAAGACTTTTAAAGGAAAACTCTTGTCTTGATTACAGCTGCTTAAATGCTTTCTGCTTTTTTTTCCTGAAGAAAGAGCAATGTGCATTTGGTCAGTATGGCTGTGGTGACCCAGTCACAGGTTGATGAGGGATGGGTTACTCTTGGTTTTTCCCCAGGGACACCTGCTCTGGGTCAGCACTGTCCCACTGGTCAGCCCCTGCCATGTACACATTGCATGGAATATCTCTGGACACTACACCTGCTCCACAGGCCCTTAGCTATTTCTAGTTGGTCTTTGTAAGCTGTCTTCAACTTGTGCTCCTTCTGATTTTACCAACTCAGCCTGCACTTAGAATCCTGCCCCCATAGGGAGAAACTCCAGCTGAAAATATCCCAAATCAGAAGGAAACTACTGCTCATCAGTCTGCCCAGCCTCCTGTCCCACCCAGCTCCTGTTCCACTCCCTTGGGGTGAGGGAAAATGTGGTCATTTCTAAGACAGCTCTGAAGTAAGCAAGCTCTGAAGTGTAGCAGACTGGGGAAAAGAAGACTGAGGGGTGGAGGAGATGCTGGATTGTGAAGAAATGTTTTATGTATGCAGTAACAGCCACCCTTCACCACGGGGTTACCTTCACTTTGTGAGAGGTTGCTCTGCAAGGCCACGCTGAGACCTGTTTGGCCCTGAGATTTCCCATTCCTGGCACTCCTGACCGTACACCCAGGCCAAAAGAGCAGAAATTGGTCCCCAGTGTCAGGAGTATATAGATGCCTGCACAATATATGAGGGAAAAAAAGAAAGGAAAATTAGTCTGTGGGCTTGAAAATAGGGGAGGTGGAAGTAAATGAAATGCCAGAGGGAAGAACATAGCATAGCAGATTGTGCAGGCTGAGGAGAGATTAACAGGTATTAGGAGAAAGCAAAAGACATGAGAGAATTCAGATCAATGCTGAGGCGAGCAGCTGGGAATGTTTTTAGCAAGGAGCATGAGGAAGCTGAACACAGATGGCAAGGTAAGAAAGGCAGGCAGACCTGAGAAGCAGTAAGGGCAGCATGGAGAAAAACCTTAAAATCCAGAGATGGGACGAAGGTACACAGTATATGAATAAATACCTAAAATAATACTTTTCTAATCAGAAAGAATAATTTTGTTTATCTTGATGTTAGAAAGCTGAACATAAACTAAGCAATGGTAGTGTAAGAATAATTTTATTTAATATTTTGATAATACAATTATACTTCTCAAAATGACCACAGAAGTTAGCTCATTAAACAACTGCATACATTCTAAACAGGTGCTACTAAATTAGAGCCACTTCACAGATTGCATGAGGCATTGTGTGACTGGTAGCTATGTAGTGTGTAACCCCTGACTGACAGGAGCAGTGTGTATGGATTTTGCACTAGTAGCCAATGCATTGTTAAAGCTTTTGAAAGAGTACAAAATTGCAAAAGCTGTTTTTATTAAAACGTAAATTGGTGATCCTTGTGTTAGAATAGCTTTTCAGCCGTCGGTTACATACTTTATTTTTTTAATAACAGTACTTACAAAGATACAAGAAAAATTGTCTTGCTAGCATTTGATCTAATGTAGATATCCATATGAAAATGCTGAGTCTCTTATAAAGCTTTTCACAGGTATAGGCTAAGTTCTGGGGTATCACAGACTTGTACGTGATTCAGAAAAACACCTGAGGTTACTCCATGTGTGTGCAGCAGAAAGCTTCTTTTAGCTCTAAAAAGAGATAGATGCCATCTGAAGTCAGAGATTTTAAACAGGTACATTACTACTGTGTGGGGTTATAGAGCAGTACTTGTAGGCTCCATTCAGGTTTTAAAAATCAGCAGTGAAGCTCGTACTTAAGACGGGCACTGAGTTGTTAACCCAGCTCTTCCAATATCAGTATGAGTTCCGTCACTGCTGCCAGCGTGGCTAAGGCTGCCCTTCTATCAGAAGACACAGTGCAAATCCTGACTTGCCCAGCTCTCAGCAGAGCTACTTCCCTGTGTGGCACTGCACCCTTACTTTTGTAGCTCTACTGACACCTTATTTAGTGCTCGGCTGAACACAGCAAGCCGTGTGAGGTACTTTCATTTCCCATGGATTTCCTATGTAATTGAAGGTGATCTGCAGCTCCAAAGAAGTGCCCAACACGTTTCAAACCAGGTTTTTACAGAGGGCTGTTTGCTTTTTTGAGAAATATATGCAGCTTTGTGTATACAAACATTAGCCAGAGGTTCAAGGCCATAAAGTTTCACATATGTTTTACTTTAAAATAATAGGTGGGTTTTAAAAAAAAATTATGAATTTTGCCTCAGAAATATTTTAGAAGTACTTTTTCTCCAGTTAATGGGTACTAGGTTATGTAATGTTACTTTTCCTTCTGAGACTTTATTCCAAGCAAATTGTACTAAAAGTACACAGTTGATTTTCAGATATACTATTTAACTCAGCCTAACAGAATGACTAGTGAGTAGGGGTATTACTTGCTGTATGCTTTACCTGAGGCTTGTGGAATGAAAGTTTTAATATAAACCCCCCCCAAACCTCACTTCTAACTACCTCAGCCAAAGTGGGTTTTACGGGACTTACCTATGTGCCTAGGGATAACAATATTAACTCCTTCCTAGAGAAACACAAAATTCAGCTATAACTTTATGAATCTAATCCAAATACTTATTTTATTCATGAACATGCTAATGAACAGATTTTCATGTGATTTGTATTACCCTTGCCATTTAGTGACATAGAAATTCTGATCTTTCAAACCTTAATGAAAAGTTACTATATCAGGACATTCTGATCCTTTTCATATAAAACATGAATTTTAGTTTCAAACATGCTTACAAGCAAGACTTTTATTTTTTTAGGCATTTATAAAAACACTTTGGAATGCTGAAGGCAAGACTTTACACTGTCATTTTACCAAAAATCACTTGAACACTTATTACTGAGGCATTAATGTACATCCCAGCAGCCACGGCACTGGAGCTGCCATGAGCCTATGGCAGTTTCCAGTAGAGTGAGTTCAGAGGCAGGCTGCAGTATTCTGAGCAACCCTTTTTTTGCCTTTGTTTTACTTCTTTTAATAGGAGATTTCACTTTCAGATGTGGAGTCACTGAAGGCAAACTTAGACTTAAGGCATAGTGCATGGAGACGTGGAAAGGATTGTAGAGACAGTTCCTGGAGATGCTCCAACCAGTCAGTTGATAAAAAGCCCTTTACAATGACAACTTCTGTGAACAAGCTAGAAAAGAAAAGGCTTACTTTGAAATTGCGTATGTTTTATCATTTAATATATTGTTCCCCTGGCTCTCCTTCTAGAATTAGAAAGAGGACTGATTTACACCTTGTGCAGCTTTTCTTCCTGCCCTTATAACGTGTAATATTTGCTATGCTCCAAAAAGATCACCAGAGCAAACTATAAGTTATATAAGTCTAAAAAGAGAGAGAGGGATTATCTTTAGATGCAAGGTTTATTGCTTAGGCATTTGCTGACAGCTGACTTTCATTGGCTGCTTTCTCTGCTTGCAGTCTTTGGACCGCCTGATCAAGCAAATCCATCGTATCTCTAAGTGTAACATTCAAGGTAAATGGCTTAGGTTTAATGGTCAGGCCATAGGTGAAGTCCATTTTAGGGTCCTCGTTTGGATTAGCAGTAAAATTGCACTGATGCACCAGTATGGAGGTAAAGAGAAACAGCTGCACCTTGGATAACTCCTCTCCAATGCACCGACGCTTTCCCAGTGAGAAGATCATCACGCTACTAGTAAGATCTTTATTGATGAACCCATTCTCGTCCAGGAATCTTGTTGGATCAAAATCCTCTGGGTTGGACCATTTTGCTGGGTCGTGGTTCACTGACCACTGGTTGACAAAGATGACGGTGTCCTTGGGAATGAGGTAGCCCATGATGAAGGTGTTGGTGGTGGTGGCGTGTGGGATCGTCACAGGCACGAAGCTGCTGAAGCGCATGGATTCGTACAGGAAAGCCATGGTGTAGGGCAGGTGAGGCTGGTCTTCAACACACGGCAGACGGTCTCTTCCAACAATCCTATCCACCTCTTCTTGCATTTTAGCCTGCACTTTTGGATACCTGTCATTTAAAGCAAGATGTGTGTGCGTACAGAGCACTTTCAAATGGTTTCCTTACAAACAAATAATCCTTGCTCTAAACATTTTTCACAGAGCCTCACCCCTACCCCAAATAATGCAGCCTGAGCAAAGTTTAAATGTATTGCAGGGATGTGTAAACCTCAATTGAAAAACTGATGAGAGAAAAATCCAAACTTCCCATGCACTGGTGTAATTTTTGATTTGCCCAGTTTTCACTTTAATATCCCATGTAACTGATTCTCAACATAAAAAATGAAACTAACTTAAAATGTGCTGAAACTGAATATTCTGATCCCATTTTTTGAAAATTTTGAAAATTACTTCTGAAGCTAGAATTACTTGTCTCTTCTAAATTCTGGGTTTTCCACGGGAACTAGAATTTGATTTTCCAACTTCATCTGTGACTTTTAAAAGTGAGCACGGAGTTTGTTATCACTAGGCATATTTCCTACATTTGAAAGCCTGCAGGTTTCTAAACTCAAAAAAAGAAATCCCAATTATTAAATTGTCAGAATGGCTTAATAAATATCCCACTTCTAGTTTAAGTAGACGTTTTCCAATTAATATCAAATTTTTTTATATAATGTATTTAAAGAAGACTGTCTTGAAGTCTGGACAGTTTGGAAGTCTACACAGTAACTGAATGAAATAAAAATGTTAATACATCTTTTGCCTGTCTAAAAGCACACATTTCACCAAGGAGCCTTTATTTGCTTTAAGTATTCAAGTTTGGCTTCTGCATCCTTGCCTTTTACTCCTGCAGCAGACATGCATGCCAAATGCTGGGCAAACAGAAGAAATGGGAAGAAACCCACAAGTTACATGAACACTGGGCATCACACCCTTAGCTGGAAGTGTTAAATATTTGCCTTTTTTTTCAAGAAGCGACTGAGTTGATAATGTTTGCATAAGCCAACAAATTATGCAGGCGATGAAGGAAAAAGCCAGGGTAGGCAAGAAAGTCATTGCAATGCCACGTTCTGTTAGACCACGTCCCCTCCGTGAGTTTCCCTGCGGACGGGCCGGTGCCAGGGCAGCGCTCCCGCCGGCTGCCCAAGGGGTCTGCCTTGCCCAGTCACGCAATGGCAAGGAAGGCACACGCAATGGCAGCTTAACATAATAGCGGGTTTGTAAAGCGGTGCACGAACTCTTTATCGCGCCTAAGCAGTTGTTATCCTGTTCCTATGATCTCCTTGATCTTGACCTGGTAAAATCTGTTACTTTCAGGTTTTATTCGGCTGCCTTTCTGCCAGCCTCTCTTTATGCACTATTACCCGACCGCCTGAGTAGGGTGGGTTTGTGTGGGATTTCTGGTTTTTATACTTTCTTATCTCTGTCTGGCAGTTTTCCCAGAGCTTCCGTGTTAGTTAATCGGAGGCCGCCGAGGCGGCCGGCGCTGCGCGGTGCCTCAGACCCGCGACCCAGCGGCGGCTCCCTGGCTCTGCCCGG
>VZRZ01006207.1:1105126-1179884 GCA_013398175.1 Climacteris rufus | reverse complement strand
GTCGCACCCCGGCGGGCCCGCGCGTCCCCGCCGCCCCGGCAGCTCGGGCGCCCCGGTGCGCCGCCGCCTCCGCCGGCACGTACCTGATGAGGAAGATGAGGAGCCACTGCAGGGCGGTGGAGAGGGTGTCCTGGCTGGCGCCGAAGATGTCGGTGACGGTGGCGGGCACGTGCTCGAGCTGCAGCCGCGGCTGCTCCCGCTGCAGGCGGATGAAGGCGTCCATCATGTCGCGGGGGGCGGCCCCCGGGCGCAGGCTGCGCTGGTGCTGCAGGAACTTGCCGCGGACGAAGCCGTAGAAGTCGCGGTTGAGGTCGCGGAAGGCGCGGTAGGCGGCGCGGACGGGGCTGGGGAAGCGCTGGAGCCAGGGCAGCGCATCCACCAGGCTGCCGGCGCCCACCGCCCGCCCGAACTGCTCGTTGCGCCCCACGAGGCGCAGGAACTCGCCGTCGCCGTGGCTGTAGCGGCGGCCGAAGCACAGGGCGCTCATCACGTTGGCCACGGCCACCACCAGGACGCGCGAGGGGTCGAGGAAGGCGCCGCCGGCGCTGCCGCGCACCAGCAGCGCCACCAGCGCCCGCGCCTCGCCCAGCAGGTGCCGCTCCAGCAGGCGGCGGGTGGCGGGGCTGCCCGTGGAGAAGGCGCGCACCGTGGCGTGCGCCGCCCGCCGGTGCAGCTTCCAGAGCTCCGAGTAGCCGCCGAAGGCCAGGCTGAGCCCGCCCGACACCAGCTGGAAGGACGGGAAGGGCGGGCGGCCGGCGAAGGCGGCCCCCTGGCGGACGAGCGCCTGGCGGATGGCGCGCTCCCCGTTCAGCACCACCACGGGCCAGCGCCCCAGGCGCAGCTGGAACACGGCGCCGTAGGTGCTGGCCAGGCGGGCGAAGGAGAGGTGCGGGGCGCTGCCCAGCTGCGCCGCGTTGCCGATCAGGGGCCAGGGGAAAGGCCCCGGCGGCTCCCGGCGCTGGCCCTGCCGCCGGCGCTGCTGCTGCTGCAGGAGGATCTTGCCCAGGTGGACGGCGGCGAGCAGGGAGAGGAGAAGCAGGAGGAAGCTTTGCAACGGGGGAATGCTGCCCAGGGCTTCCCCGAGCCTCTTGAGGGCCATGCTGCAAGGGAAAGGGAAAAGTCAGCGGGCAGCGTCCCCGCGGCAGAGCCGGGATGCTCCCCGTCGCCCGCGGGCAAGCCCGGACGGGGCGCGCTGGCGAGGCGGAGGGGAGCGTGGGCTGCCGTCCCGGCGCTCGGAGTCCGGGCGAGTCCTCCCTGTGTGTCTCCTCGTGTGCCTAAAGCCCGCCCGGATCCTGTGCGAAAAACAAAGGGTAATCGATAATCAAGTGAGAAGCGCTTAATAAGAGATGGAAGTCGTATTTGGCGGCGAGGCCGCTGCTCTCTTTCCGCCTGTGGGGAAAGTTCTCAGCGGGCGATCCAACAGGTCGCGGCTGCGAGAGGCAGAGAGAGAAGCAGGAGGATGCTCTCGCCTGACGAGCCTCCGCAGATGCAGGCGGTCGCCGTGCGCCGGAGACAGGTTAATCCCGGCGCTGCACATCGCTCCCCGCGGCGAAATAGGCCCTGCGAGAAACGAGTTACCCGCCCCGCTGTCGGAATTTCCCGCTGCTCCGGAGAAAAATCCTCACGCGGCCACGGAGCCCCCTCCGTCCCGAGTCCTTCCCTCCTCCCCGCACCTTCGTGCCCGTCGCGGCATCGCAGGCGGCGGGGATGGGCGGTGCAGGATGACTGGGGGCTCGGCGTGGCAGCGCTGACGGGTCCCGCTTCCCATCCCCGTGCTCGGGGACCGCCCGCTCCTACCGTTTGCTGCAGCCTTTCAGAAACAGCGCTGGGGGAAGAAGAGGTGGAATAAACGGGCACCTCGGGCCCCCGTAGCAGAACTGACCTGTTGGACGCTGCTTCCATCCGAGACCTTGGAGAGGACGGAGAGGAGCTGGGCAGCCGGCGGCAACTCTAACGGGCAGCCCCGGGAGAAGAGCGGCGACAGCGGCGTTCAGATCCAAGCCTCTGGGAAACTCATTAGAAGTCCTCGTACCTGTCACCCGGAGCTTGGCAGGTCATGTGCAGGCAACTGCCAGTTGCACCCGATCCCAGCACAGAGTTATCACCTTCCCAGCGCTTTAACCCCTCGGAGCTCGCCCCACCGGCAGCCACCTGCCCCGAGCAGCCCCGCGGACCGGGAGCGAGCGGGCTGCTGCCGCCCCCTCCCTCCCTCTCTTTCCCTCCCACCCGCCTGCTGGGCTGCGAGGACAGGACGGCGCCAGCCCAGCCCGCTGCAGGGACCGAAGGCGAGCGGCTCAGAGGGCGCGGAGAGGACGGCCCGCTGCTCTCAGGCTGAGCCGGCACCTCTGGGCGCCTGGCATTGGCACATCCCGCTTTAAACCCGCCGGCATCCGCGCTGCGCTGCGCCGTGCGGTGCGGGCGGGACGCGGGCGGCCCCGCTGGCAAATCGCCGCTGCCTGGCCCGTCCCCTGGCCTGAGGGGTCGCAGTTATTTGCCAGCTGCCCCTGGGCCCTCGCCAAGTGGAGCGGCTGAGCAGCGGATACTTTTATGGCCGAGGCCAAAAGTTTTAGCGGAGGAGGTGCCGGGAGGAGAGCGGGGTGACGGGCGGGCTCGCAGCTCTCGCTGTCGGGAGGAGAAGTCTCGCCTGCATCTTAGGGGCTGAGGAAGCCGGAGAGCTTCCCCTCCTCCGCCTGTCGCCTCCCCGTTGCGTGCGGAGTTAGCATTGCGTGAGCCGGGGCTGGAAAGCCTCCAGCCATCTCCTCCCCGGGCCCCTACCCCTCCTCGCAATACCTGACACCAGCTCGAGGGGAATGAGGCTGGGAAGCGCCGGGCAGCTCGCACCCCGGCCGGCTCCGCTGCCCTCCGGCCTCGCCTCCGCCCTGCGCTCGCTTCTCTCCCGCTTACGGCGCCTTTTTACTCTTAAATCTGGCGCCTCCGCCCGCACCGGGAGGGCTGGCGAGAGGCGTGCGGGTACGGCGCTCCAAGCCCCCCCGGGCTTCCCGGCGCCCCGAGGGAGCCGCGACTGCAAAATCCCCAGACATCGAGGAAATTAGTCCCCAAGAAATCACAGTGCTCTTGCTTTGTTGTCATCATTTTTGCGGTAACAAGAAAAATCTGAAAATACAACATTTATTTCAGATTCTTTACAGTCACATCATGAGAAGAAAATACGATGTTTTGGTAGCATTTAGGGATTAGACAAAATTAGCTGCTGGGAGTCAGCCCAGCTCAGGGTGTGAGCCCAGTCCTGGCCATGTTGCTACTGCTTCTGTCTTTGCTAAGAAGTGTAATCCTGGCTGTTGTCACTGTCCCAGGCTCTTCCAGTCGGTGATATTACTTCTTGCTCAGACTAACGTCAGCCTTGGATCATCTTGGTTGGTTTGGAACTTCTTCCTGTCATCGCCAAGTAACAGAGGCATCAAAGCCACTTTTCTGAGCACTGCTGGAAAAAGCAAGCTTCCCTCTTCCCAGCCCTACTTTTAGGGTGAACTGGAAGGATCCTGCAGCCACTCCAGCACATAACCCAGCTTCAAAGAGGAGCAAAGACAGCTCCATCCCTATAGCACTAAGGTTAGGGTGGTTTCATTTCTCTGTCACCATCAGAAGATTGAAACCAAATGTCACATGCTATAACCACCCAGCTATGGAAAAGTGGCCACTGTTTTCTCCTTCATTTGTCTCATGTCGAAGAAGAGGTGTGGACTTCTGGCCAAGAGTGTTCTGGGCACTGGATCTGGGTGGTAAGGACTAGCTTGGATCCCTTACCTGAGCTTTGGATTATAGTGCTGGGCATTTGCTATTGCCAGCAGGTAAATTTAACCTTTTCATGGTGACCATAGTAATAAGTTGCCTAAACTCCAGGCATTAGAACTCTCTTTAGTAAGTCCCTAAATCCCTTCTTTGGTTCAGCAACTAAAAGAGTTGTATTGCAGTGGGATTGCTTCCTGGCTGCAAGCAGGAAGGACAGAGAAAGGAATAAATTTCCACTGTCATGATCTGCAAACTCACAGTTTTAGTCAGGAGACCAGGAATTATAAATCCTGGTATATTTTGTTTTTATGCTGTAAGGAAACATTAATTGTTTTTTATTTAACTTCTCTTTGGTCTTCAGGAGTTCTGTCACTATTGGACAGGAAAGAAAGAAAACTTATTGTACCTATTTTCTTCTATGGTGCTAGTACCAGCTGGTCCCCCTGTACTATTCACAGTTTTGGCTCATTATTGCATTTATTACAGCCTGAGCATTCTTTTTTTCTGTATACACTGAATGTTCACCCAATTTTTTAGACTCTGATTCTATGTGACTTGATTAGTCCCTTGCAATCAAGCATAGTTTGAGTGAAGCATTTTATCACACCAGTGAACTGGTATACAAAAATTCGGGCTATGGCTGATCAGCCCCTCGGTCTCTGTTGTATTCTACAAATTCCCCTCCTACCTACCTGTTTATTTATTCTTCTCACCTTTTTTATTTGTAGAAGCATAGAAGTTCAGAACTGCTCTTAGAGAATGCACACTACTTTTTCCCAGTTCTGGGGACTTACTTAAAATTCAAGTCCTACTGAAGCCAGTCCCAAATTTCTGAGTCAGTTAGTTTTGTTAGGCACTGAAGACTGAATTGCTGAAAATGTATGCCACCTAAAATGAATTATTTCTGAGGTCTAGAAAATCCTACTTGACATAATATATGGAAGAGAAAAGGAATTGAAGGGCTACAAGTGAGCGGGTTTGGGATTAAGGAGAGGAATTCAGGCCTAATCTCTCAAAAATCTTGATTGATAGGAATGCCAGATGCAGGGTTTGTGGGGGTAGCAGTACCTCTGTGACTCTGAACAAAGTTGCTTTATGTATGTGGACAAAAGTCCTTGTTGTGGAGGTAAAAATGTGATAAAGGAGGAGGAACTGCACAGCCTGGGGAGTCTTCATTTGCCCTTTGAGAGGAAATTTTTATGTTTGTCACAGTCCTCCCTTTTCCAGGAAAACTCCTTAACCCCTGAGAGACTTTTACAAGTGTTAAGAATTACTTACCTAAATAAGGATTTGAAGAGTCAATTCTCACTTTGGTCTCTAACTATGACAGGTCTTGCCTTTGCTTTTGGATACTGGCAAGCTGCTCATAAATCCTCATGAGCAGCAACTGGAATTTCTCATGGACTTGATCTTGCCCTGTTTCCTTTCCTTACCTCTTCCTTCTGTATCTTTCCATGGAAAACATTCCCATGCTAGATTTCTCTGTCTTTTTCCCATACCTGGGACTATGGGTCTTTTCCTTCTGTCTCTTAATTTTACAAAATCCCAAGGTGGAGTATTTGAGCAATGTTTCATGCTGGGATTGCTTCAGTATAGAGCTTGTACAAATTGTTTACATTTGTGGAGCTATCCAAGCCATTCTTCATTAAACAATCCTTGGCAATATTGTTTCTGATTGCCTGTTTCTGAGTGTTGCACAATACTATGTAAGATGAATAAACAAGTAACATAACTGTAAAACATGAATCACTTGGAAACGTAACCAAGTGCAATATCCTATTGTTTCAGGAGGCTGAAAATTGTGCAGAAGTACGTACCTCTACAGTTCAACTCCAGTCTCAAAAATACTGCTGTAAGTCAGGAAAATCACCAGTAAACCAATCAAATTACAACCAGAATTAGAGCCTGTAAACCTCTGGGTTTGCAACAGCTCACTCAGACTATGTTTACGTGGTGATCCTGTGTGATGCAGAGTTACCATTATGCTTCAAGTGGTTTCAGCTCCAGGAGCAGAAGAGCTGTACTCAGTCCAGCCACAGTAGCACCTCATGGCAGTTGGTTCCATGGTCACCATCTGTGCTTGCTGCTCTGCACCGTGGAGCTGTCCCTGCTTCCCAGGGCCTGTCTACATGGTACTGAATGCTCAGTGCTAAAGCTCACCTGAGATGGGGTACCACAAGTGTGGATGATAGTGAGATCGTGTCTGATGCAGGTTCCTGGTTTGGCTCCGTTTGGCACCTTTCCTGTCATGCCTAGCATGAGATGTAAGCAGAACAGAAGGAGCCACATCCTCAGTGCTACCCAGGGTGCCAGGCATATCTAGGAGCCAGCTGTGGCTCCATGATAAAGGATTATTTATTTAGGCCACTCACTGTGGCCTAAAATAAAGCATTTGTGGTATGCTTTTTAAGGCATATGTATTTGTGGTTACATATTGCATTCTTAACCTTCATTAACTTGCAGTGTTCTTTGGACTTTCACTCTTCCCTGCATTCCCACTGACTTCCCACCTCACGTTTTCAATTCTGCCTTGCTATTCAAAACCCTAAATTTGGCTTCTAATTCTGAGCCAAATTCCCCCAGCTGCTGTGGGAAGGAAAGAACCTTCCAGTACTTGCTGGGGCTCAGCTCAGTGGTAGACTGAATTGTATCCTCTCCATCTGTTTGCATTTTCCACATTACTCACAAATTAAAGGCATGCATCGTGGTCTGCTTCCACACAAGCAACACACAGGTATGATTACAGAAATTAGGACATGGCATTATACTTAATTTGAGCATAAATCTTGATTCTGAAACTTTTAATTTTGCCAAATTCCTACAGTATTTCTTTCCAAAGTTTGCTGCCTTTTCTTGACAGTATTAGGTGAAACCATATAGCTTAGTCTTTCTTGAGAGGAAAACAGAGAGCTGGTATCTTTGTGGATACTTTTGAAGAAGCCTGTTTGAACTGCCTTCTGCTATGAGACAAAAGAGCAAAATCTGATTTACACACTGTTGGGCTCTCATCCATGATATTTTTTGTGTCTTTGTACTGATGCTGTACAAATTCTCTTGAACTACTGTGAAGAAGATGTCCTAAATGACATTTAGGAGAGTTTAGACACGGCTCAAAGTATGCATTATTGTATCTGTCCTCAAATGTGATGTGTGGGCAAACTGCTGTGCCTGCTCATTCTTCTGCTTCAGCAAAGTGGGGCTCCCAGGGACATCTGGCAGCTCTGCATCCTCACATGGGCTTTTGAGGTTTGCAGAACTAAGAGATGTGTTGCCAAAGTTCACCTTTATATTGAAGTATAGAAATCTTATAACCTGTATGATGTGCTAGGTCACTCCAAAGCTTTAAAATTACAGTATTGCTTAGGACCAATACTGTTTTCATGCTAACAAGCAGTAATAAATTTCTTCTTTGTTTTCCAAACTTTGTTGGTTGTTGTATTAGTAGCAGTGATACAAAGTCTGTAGTGCAATTGCTTTATTAACTGTAAGATTTTAGTATTTGTCATTTTAGAAAATGCCAGTGCTCAGAGTATTGATAGATGTTAGCTAAAAACAGTCCTGGGCTACAACTGGAAGCAAAGTTTACTTTATTATGGATTTACAATATACAGTTTTTCAGAGTTTGAACATTTGTCCAAATTTGAGTGAATTATCTAGGCAAGAGCAAAAGGCACAAATCTGGGAGAAAAGACATCACCCAGACAAATGCCAAGTCCCTGCATTAGAGCTGGAGGCTACAAGACTTTTCAAAGGAAATGCCCCCACCATGTTTTAATATCATCACTTATTTTCCTCGTTCTCATTAATACATTCAACTGGTTTTGAACTAAATATTTCTAAAGATTACGATTTAAAAAAAGGATTTTGGGGGGGATAGAAAATTTCAGACCAGATAATTAAAGTTGGGCAAAGTTATAAGCAATGGAGGACCCAGAGTTTCCAGCTACGGGATCTCTGTGCAAGTAGACACCTGCACGGAGCTGGCCCTTCAGCACACAGGGAAAAGACAGTGAAGCACTTGCAGATGGAATGAAGAAACTTGCAGTTCTTTGATGAGAACATGGATTTTCCTATCTTGTCTCCTAAGTGTCCTAGCCGTTGATTATCCCAGACTATACATATTCAGCTCACCACTTCCCAACCAACAATTTCCCATGATACAAATACCAGTAATTCGAGTTCTTCAGTTTGTATTGTGTGTGTACCAGTCTTTGGTGCCTTGACAGAACAACTGTTCAAAATATTAAAATAGGCAACAAAATTTGAGTCTATTCCTCTCTAAGGCAATCCAAGCTGAATTTCAGCATTCTCCTTCCTTCAGAGAATAAGCCTGACTATGCAGTGGGGAATGCACATCTGATGTAGGTGAGGGAGCTGCACATAGGTGTGAGTATTACTTTGCTGCCTGTCATTACACTTCCCCTCTTGCTACTGGTTCTTGGAATGGGCTGCAAACATCTGACAGTACTTCAGAGAGTGATGGCAGGGGTCTAGTATAGTGTCTGTACATATAGATAGATAGATAGATAGACAGACAGACAGATAGACAGATAGATAGATACACACATATACATACACAAACATATATGCTTTCCCTTTGGAAGTCAGACTAGCAGGTCTTGGCTGGATGTGCTCATGCAGTTGTGTTCATGGCACTGTCGGTGTGCATCTCTTATTTGGGCTTCTATTCTAACTTCTGAAAAGCCTGCTCTGCTTCCCTGCACGTTCACATGGTTATATCAAACTTGCTTGTACTGATAGGCATGGATTCCATAGGGCCTAGAATAATTTTTCATCCAGAAGATTTAAATTTTATAATGGGAAGTTTTCCGTGTTTTAAGAAATTGTTACCCTTACTACTGCTGCTTTCAGGTTTTCGGGTGCTCTGAGAGAGAAGGTGGCACTGGTCACAAACTGATTGTAGAGATGGCAGCTGAACCAGACAGGAACACAATAATTTGTCCATCATAAGGACTTTCCCTAGCTTTTCTTCATGAAGAGACAGGCCTTTAACTGGGATTTCCCGGAGAAGATTCATGTTACGGACCTAATAAATTTCATGTCAGTCAAGGAGTTGCTTGTAAATGTCACGCCTTAGCAGTGCTCAAGTGACTCAGGAAACATGCTCACCCCCTCCTCCCTTCCATTACTGCAGGTCAATAAAATGTTGAATAGTATTTGTGAAGGAGCTGCAGAGTGCTAGATCATCCACCAGAAATAGTGCTTATGCTACATTGGCTTCATCAAGTATCCTGTCAGGTGGAAATGCACAAATCTGAACCAGGACCTTCTGTGATTTGGCTGATGAAGTTCAGCTGAGGAAACATTTGCACATCCCTCTGCATTCTTGGCTTCCTCTGCTCTGTTGTGCAAGGGTTTGGTGTATTTGCCTCCAGCGGTAACTGCATTTCAGTGGTAAATGAAATGACTCAAATACTAGGGACTTGGATGTATGCAGGTAATACCCTAGCCTATAGAATTATTTCTGCTCTTCCCTCAGGTATGGGAAATGGGAGTTATTTGTTTGCCCATTTTTAATTTGAAGAAAGATTTGGAGAATGTATATTCAAATCAGTGGAATAAGGGAAACACCCTTTGTGGTATCTGTGGTCAGTGATGTAAAATTGAGTTTAGGAGAATTTTACAGTAAGGACTACAATCTTGATCAAGACAGTTGACTTCTTCTGTAAGTCTAATAATAATAATAATAATAATAATAATAATAATATTTTCCTCAATGCCTCAGTAAATTTTCCAGGGAAAGAAAATGGTCTTGCCACATACCTGCTCCTAGCATTTGGAAGCAAACCCAAGGAAGTGCCTGTTTCTGAGCCATTCAGGCTAACCTTCAGCAGTGGCAGATCAAAGACCATGAGGGAAACAGACTGCAGGTGCCAGTCAGGGCAGGTTCCATCTTGTCACAGCACTCTGGGAAGAGGCATTTGCTAATGTCTGTTAATCTCATGGCACGCCAAAGGAGAAAGACAGGAAAAAAATTGCCATAAATTCTTCCCTTTACCAAGCAACCCACACCCAGCCTCAGGGTGGCTGCACAAGGGCTTGCTGGCTTCCTCTAGAAGGGAGAGCAGTGTCTGGGGTCATGCTGCAGGAAGAGTGTCTGGCTCTGTGAGGGAATAGGGGTTGAAGCAGACACAGAAGCAGCATTACACTGGAGGTGCACATTCACAGCAAAGGTGAAAGCAGCAGTAGCTGAGACCATGAGAGGAAATTCTTCCAGTGAAGAAAGCCCAAAGTCCATCTCGGCCGTTGTTGTCTCCCACAGAAACACTCCTCCGCAGCCAAGGAGGCAGCTTAAAATGCTGTGCAGCACCATGGGGAAGAGGTAGCAGCAGTGGAGGTAACAGGGGTCTTTACCAGATGCAGAGAAAAGACAGGATTAGGCACAGCTTAGGGCGCTGTAGGGGATGTCTTTGGCCAAGAGCCAGATTTGCCCCTGTCTTTCTTTTGAGGTGTAAATGGCATGCAAGGAGGCTTTTCGAAGTGGCTTCCCTGTGAAGATAAATAACCTGATCCCCCGGTTATTATCCCCCTGCTCTCCTCCCCTTCCCCCTGACTGACTTTGATTATTGTAACTTTACATGCGCTTTTAATTTGCGTGCAGGCAAGTACAAAGGCACAACCGGATATACCTGTTATTTGCCAATGACCTGAAAGAGTATAGTTTATGTTAAGCCTTGGGTTATGCTAAGGTTTGCACGCGATTCCTCAATATACATGCTGCAGGCAACTGATGGATGGAGGTGATGGAGGGTGGAGGAAAGTTTTAAAGTGACAGAACCTGATTTGGTTCCTAATTAATCCACCATTTACGTAAAGGCCTATATTGCACCTTTGTGTAGAGACCAAGTCTTGTCCTTTCTTCAGGCAAGGAATGTATGATCACATTAACCAAGCTGTAGTTTGTTCGTGGCTGCACCTGCAACTGATCATGAAAGCGTTAAGAAAATTGGGCATAAAAGACAGGTAGGATATTTACACCTGCCTGTTTGTACATACATTTGCATGGCAGGGAGAAGATTGGAGATGGGGGAGGAAGCTGCAAATGAATTAATTGATGCCAGCAGAGTGAGTGCAGAGTGTCCAGGGATGCTGCTCTACCGAGGTGTGAGAGCCTGTGATAGAGAGGGGATCCTCATTTTGTTGCATGGGACTCAGCCTCCCCCACTGCTTGGAGAGGTTTCATTTGGCCCTCCCTTAGCAAGATTTAAAGAATGTCCATCACTCATGGTCACATAGCTACAGCAAGGAGATGTGGGGTCCGGTGTTGCACACTGATTTGCTTATTCTTGAAAGTATCCAAAGGGAAAGCCTAGTGATGTTTGATAATAATTTATTTTCTGTGATTTCACATCAAATTACCTAGGTCTTCAAGCAGAAAGGAAGTATCTTCTTCTGCCAGGCAAATTAACCTCGAGGTCTTAAACTTCACTGTTTTTATTAGGGTATGTGTCTTAACCCAGTGTTAAAGGCTGCACCAGAGGAATTAATTACACATTTCATTTGGAGGTTCAGAAAACGGAAAGGATCCCGTTCATTCTCAGCTCCACCTCTTATCTCCAGGGAGATGAAAGCAACATGAGTTAAATGACATTTTATGGGATTTAAGGGACAGATCTTGCTACTCGCACTTCTCTCAGAAACAGTGGGACAAGGTACAGGAAATCAAATGCTACTCTTGCAAATGAGGGCATCATAAAATGATTGTTAAAATAACAGAAAACAAGATGCTTTTATTGTTACAAGAGTGCTATGTAAGTTTGTGTTTCTGGACAAAACGTAAACACATTTATTCTTTTTTGTGCCTCAGCTTCTCCATAAAATTGGAGGGTTCATGGTGTGTCGATTTGCCCAGGATCTGTTCTACTCTTCTCTAGCTTGTTGAGATAGATCTTGTACAGCCGTCATCCAGGAAAATGATTTTTACATTTGCAGGACAGCAACTGAAGGACTGAGTTTTTGCTCATGTTTTAAAATCAAACAATGCAACATTGCCTTCCATCTTCACAAGTCCACCATCAGGCAACCATGGTTCACTTGTGTGCATTTGTCTGAATCAGCCTTCAAAATAAATCCATTTGATTTTCCCTCCTCTCCTCTGCTATTTCCTTCTTCCTGTTTGCAACCCTACAGCTTATTTCCCTTTTGAGGAATTGATTTTATTTTAAAAACTTTTTTTTTCCTTTTTAGTTTACCATTTACCCTGTTTTTCAGTTTTAAGCATTCAATATACATAACAGTTTTGCATATCTGCATTGTAATCCTCCCCCATTTGTCTTGATACTTTACATGAGTGTAGAAAACCCACATCCTACAGCAATTCCCAGAAGGTGTGAACTCTTAAACACATGGTTGATTTTATTCTGGTCAGTATATTTACGAAAACATAAATGTCTGTACAGGCTTGTTCTGACGAAGAAAGGTTTCCATTAAAAGAAAACAAACAAAAACAATGGAACAAAACGGAACAAAAAACCCTCCCAATGTATATTGCAGTCCATAGCCTGATTTTAAATAAGTTTAGCAAAATTATCTAATGTTTCTCTAAGCACTGATGTAAAAAAAAAGGAAAAATAAAAAAAATCCCAACAACCAACCAAAAACCCCCCAACCCTGAAGTGTTTTGGACTTAGAAACCTGAAAGACTGCAAAACTGTCTGCTCCAGCCCTGGAATGAAGCATTCACAACAGCAAACCCTGTTGTGACAGGGTTAAATGGCCAGGAAAGGGTTACAGGCTGCCTGCTTGTCACTTGATTCATCAGGGGTTTAGATGAAGATGTGTGCCCTTTTTCTGGCATGGAAATCCTGGGAGCCCCTGCAGCTGGCTTTGAATGAGGGAATAGCTTTGCTTTGTGTTACTTTATGAATTTGATGTTTAGATAATAAACTGTATCCTGGAGCGAAAGCTGAAGAAGACTTGGATATTTCTGTGCCTTGACCTTTCCCTTTCCCCTGGGCAAGAAAGCCCACCAGCATACAGCCTGTGAAAGGGCATGTGACAAGCAGAGTAAAATATTTTCCTGTTCCTTTATTAAAGTAATCCTGGGTTATGTTATCGAAAGAGAAGTGTGAGGAGGCAGGTATGAAGAAGCTGTAAAGAAGCAGCAGGCCTACATTTCACTTGCACATGCAAGGGAAAGTCCTACTGAAGATAAAAAGTGGATGAAAGTAGAGTGGTTTGTTCAGGATCTCTATCTGATACTCAGCATTTGCAATGACCATGTTGCAAAGCTGTGGCTGCTGGAGCATGAGTTACGTCTTCTGTCTTCAGCAAATACTGAATTCCCAGATAGGAAGCCTGACATCAGATCAGGAGGACAAACCAGTTGCTGTCATCTTCAGCTGAATAGGAATCACAGAAATGGATGCCAAGTCTGAAGCAGTACAAGTGTAAAATATGGTAGCAGCAACAGTCTGCTGCAGTTTCCATAGTGGTCAGAGTTCTGCCAGCGTGGCACTTGCTGCTGTTGAGGTAGAGTGAGTGGGAAGTCGCTTTCGAAGGAGTGTGTAGTCCAGGAGAGAGAGAGAGGAGAGAGATACAGATTGTTCAGCAGGTGTGACTAAGGACTGGTTGCAGCTCATGGACAGCATCACTGTTTATACAGTGCCTATGGAAAAAGTGGTGGTGACAATCTTACATTAAATATTTTTGCATGGCAGCTTTCTTAAAATTCCAAGGAAAAAAAGGGTTTGAAAAATCCTGACAAACTCAACATTTTCTAGATTATCCTGTTGACTTAAGAAGCATAACATTTTCTTCTAAATCATTCCAATCAAGAGAAGTGATTGGTTTAAATCAATATTTCCACATTGATTGAAATTGGAGACGAAGTCTTCAACAGGCTGCAAGTAAGGGAAACAGGCTTAGTATCCCAGGTGATTTGGGTATACTGCAGGGAAGGCTGGACACCAACAGGATGGAGTATTAGCAGTGCAGAGAACCAGATACAAATGATACATGTTCATGGTATCTATCTAATTGTAGTTTCAATATTTGTGTCCCTGAGCAGCAGCCTTGCCTGGGAAGGCAGGCTCTGCTCAAGCATCAGGGAACTTTGTCAAGTTTAAATAATGCAAGCACTGTGTTCAAGAGACATATGGACAGGCTGGAGGGTCAAAAGAGCAGAACAGCAAGAGCTATTGCAAAGTTTAAGAGATGGAAACCCTTTAGCTTGCTTAGGCTGATAAGGACTTCAGTATTTAGGTGGATGTCTTAGCACGTAATGAGGACTGAGGCTTTTTTCGAAGCTCTAATGGATGTCTGGCCAAAACTTACACGATCACCATACAAGACTTAAATGTTGGAGAAATTTCATACAATAGAGACAAAGACAATAGAGACAATACAAAGACAAAGACAATACAAAGACAATAGGGCTCCGGAAAAGGCTCACTGTTGGAGGTTTAGGCAAGTTAGAAAAATGTTCCCTGTTGTTGCAATGTACATGGTTCTACCTTGTTTTGACTGGTGTAAGTTTGACTATGACTCATTTCAGGGTTGTTGTGGCCTGTGGTGTCTTTGCAGAGCAGGGTTGATGGCTCTGGTGCACTCCTATACACTTTAATCAAACACTGCAGGTGGAAGGCAGCTAGGGAGCCCTGCAAGCCCATACACCTTTTCTCTTGCAGGGTTCTGAAGCTGTGTCTTCTTTGTCCTGGTAATGTCACTCATACCTGAGTGCTTTTTCAATCCTAGCAGTTGACAGCCTTATTAGATGATTTGACTGTGATTTTTCATGTTCACATTGATAAACAGTCCTTCTTTCTAGTAATGTTAATGGCTACAACCCCTTCATTTAACTCTCCTCTAAGCTCTTAATTTTTGAAAGTCAAAGTAGCACAGCATGCACGCTCCTCTCTGGCCTTTCCTCTCCCAGCATGATGAGCTGTAGGATCCATGGATGCATGGTAATGCCACCTCAGTGTGATATCAGATCATCTGGCAGGATAAATTTGTTCTGTCACAGGTTTTACACTTTAAGCCGGCTGTGTAAGGAGATGTGAAACCCATAAATGCAGTATGAAAATAAATCCTGTCTAGTCTGGCATTAACTGCATAGGTAACCATGTATCTTTAGAATAGTCTGGACTAATCTGAACTGACAGAGCAGGGCTGTGGCAGTTTTACAAAGCCTAGGTATTTTAGACCTATATTCCAAGTATGCTTGCCTTGTGGAGTTGTATTATGGAGTTGTTGCCTGATTTTTTCTGTATGGAACATAATTCTCATTCTTCCATCAAGGGCAGCTGGAATAATAATTTCAACAGGTAAATACATGGATTCTGTTTATTAAGCCAATATTGGACATTATAAAATGATTGTTTCCTGTAGTTTTAATGCACCCTTCCTCAATATGTTTTGCACTTCACCATTCTTGTTACATATTACAGGATGAATTTTGAGTGGGCTCTTCCCTATTTGGTCTTGATTTAAGATCTAGGCAACTGTCCAGATCATACAGCAAACCAGTTTGTAACAACTGTAAGTAACTCTGTCAATCCGTTGTACTAACTTTGGAAGAACAATCTAAGTCTAAGGAGTTACTTACATCTAAATTCCAGCCAGCATCTGAAATAAATCACCTAGGGACACAGATGTATTTGCATAAATGTACACAGATCACAGTGATAATGATGTGAACAACATTTTTTTGTCAGCTAATCGTAATCATTCAGGCCTTTCGCAATCATTCCTAAGCACAGCAGTACAGCAGACTTGTGAGGTGGGTAATTATTAAAATTCCATTTTAGGGAGCAAAACAGTGAAACAACCTGATTAGGGACTTTCCAGAGGCCATCCCTGATATTTTTTACTTGTTTGGCAATAAAATCAAATTTAATTACTTCTGTTCCTTTACTTTATCTACAGACTCATTTTCCTGTTCCATACCTTTATCTGGCATTACCTGTTACATCTAGTATCTGTTTACATTTAGGCATATCCTTGCAAAGTGCTCTCACTGGTGGATAATGTTGGACCAGTATTTTCCATCTTACTAAGAAAATGTGAGAAAAAAACCCAAATGTCTTCCGTACCAGGAGCAATAAATACATGCACCTGCTTCTACTGTTTCCCAAACTTTGTTTTGACAAGCCAGACCTGTATTAATGTGAGCTAGGCACTGCATTCACTTCCACCTTGATGCCAAGTGCTGAGGTTGGCTGATGATACTGGCTCACCCTACTTGAAACATTTTCTTGGCACTTCTCATAGACACCTTTGAGAAATCTGTCAACAAAACACAGATTTAAAACACCAAACATGGCAGAAAAAATGCTTACAGCAAAAAACAGTCAACTCCACACACGGTCAGGGAGAGTGTCTTTTGTTACACCTGTTAGGTGTCATCTGGGACAATGACTCTAACTCTGCTGTGGATGTGCTCGTGTCCTGGCTCATGGGAGAGGAAAACCGTGTGTGGTTCTCCTGCCAAGACATGGAGACACACCTTGGCTGCAGGTCCACAGCTCACAGTACCAGAAATACACCTGTGAGCATCCAGAGGAGATGGAGCTCCCCACTGGGACCCCTGGTTCTTTGGCTTTGTGTCCCTGTGCACAAGGTGGACCGAGCAGCCTAGGAGGTCAAGCAGCTGAAAACTATAGCTTGAAATTGCCAAGAAGAATAATTACAGAACTGGAGCCATGGGGGGCTGAGGAGAATCTCCGAGGATAACACAGACCACCCTGTCGCAGCCAAACCTGGAACAAATATACCTCCAGTGCTTCCAACAGAAGTGTGTCTGAGGTCTCCCGAAAGCCCTTCCCTCTGGAGACCCAGCTTTGTCATTTGACAGTACATCTGGGCTTTTGTTACCTTTTGCTAAATGTCATGCTTTGGGTTTCCTTTTCCACTTCTTATTCATTAAGGATCTGGGGAATAAGTTCTCCTGTCTTCAGTGTTGTATATATTTGAAGTCTGACACGGTGTCTCCCCGCAGTCTTCTGTAGATAAAGCCCCCCAGTCTCCTCTCAAATTATAGATCCCAAAGTTATGGTGATTCTTGTTCATTTTTGTTCCAGGCACCTTGTTATTCCCCTGTGTTACTCTTGCTCTAAAATGGGACAGAGTATCCAAAAAAGCACAAATGAGTAGAACAAAAATATTTTATTTTTTAAGATGAATCTTGTGACACATCACTCCAGGATTGCTATTTGTATTAGCTTATGGCTCTCTCTTCCAAGTAGAAAGGAATTAGTTTTCAATGTTATATGTCTTGAATCAAGATCTTGTGAGGTAATGAAAAAAGTTGAACAAATGCAGTATGAAGAAGTTATAATAACTAAATACATGGATGTGTAGCTGCCTTTGCTTTTCATTGCTTTTATTAGTTTTATTATCATAACAGTGTTGTGATAATTAGAAGTATTTCCTGTTTCCATGGAAATGACACAGGGGTTTATGTGTCCCCAGGAGCAGCTATTTCTACTTTAGCAGGAGGTATTTTTATCATCTTCTTGGAAAACACTTTGCTTTTACTTGATTTTTCCTTCTCATTTCCTAGGCAATCTATTTTGATGCTTGAAAAAATACAGCAGTGTGCATTTGAGTAGAGTATACAGTAGGATCATCTTCTTCATCAAAATTATCTTTCATTTGTTTCCTTCAGTTGCTGCCATTCCATCTTTTCAGAAACTGTCTCTGGTATTTCATTGGCGTATCTTTTGTCATTCAACATAGCTGTCCTGTTTGGGACAGAAAGGAGAAAGAGGGCAATTTTGTAACCTGGGCAGATATGAAAGACTCTAATGCAGAAATCAATTCCTACTAGGATAAATTCCCTCTCTGAAGTTGATAGAAGTGCAGTAGCACCATGACCATGGTAAACATCTCTGCTCATAGCCGACATGGAGGACTCATTTAATTACTGCACCCAATTATCAGGCTTGTTCCCTATTAACCACATGGAATATGGGATTGTTGTGGGATTTAGTGGAAGTTACAACACATTTCTGTATCCCAATAAGGTTCTTCATGTGTTCCTCACAACTGTCTGGCATAGCATATGCGGTAACATTTCTATGGACTTGGACCTTATTCAGGGCAGTTGGGAGGATTCAGGCTAAACCTATGTGTTGACAGAAGACCAGTTTTTCCACGGCTGGAAAATTTGTGTCTGACTTCTTTATTTTCACTAAAACTTTCTTCTGTGACCAAGCCGACATCTTCTAGCATGAGAAGCATACACTGCAATAAGAGCACCAACTTGGAAAGATTGTGAGTGAGAGTGAAGGCAAGAATCATTAGTAAAGAACGTTACACTAAAAAAACACCACAAAATACTTGGCTGTGCTGTGGAAAGTTGAAACGATTAAAAAGTGAGATGTGTCATTTTTTTTCTTCTAGCTATATGCAGCATGTGTTTCCCATGTATCATATTACAAGCAAATGTGAACTGAGGGTTTATGGTAATACCACCTAGGAAGTATGATATCATCTTCCCCACAGGTGGTAAGTCAGTTTTCCAAGGTGTGTTTACAGGAGCATTCAGAGCACCAGCACACACACGAGATACTTAAGCAATATCTGTAATTACAGAAGAGTTTGCGGAATAAACACTGTCTAGCCAGGTATGACTTGTAAAACACCTTATGGCCAAATACATGATGTCATTCATATTATCTTGATAAATACTTGTTGGGGCATGAATTCAACTGAAGTTAAATGAAGCTGATAATGTGGTTTATAAGTGCAAGCATGCAGAGCTTATGTAATCAGACTTGTTAATAAGATAAATAATCTGATAATGTGGAAGCAAATTTTCTTGCATTTTGACATTTATAAATCCTGTATTTTAGGATGCTGGTATGTTTTTATCTAAGTTGTAGAACACAAACATAACAAATTGTACAAGATTACTAGAAGAAAAGTGACAAAAATTACCATCGGTCACATGCCCAACTTGATACATTTATTTTCCTCTTGGGTCATCAAACGTCTGAATACCAAAGATTGTTAAGATTATTAAAGTATTAGCTTCCTTTTATATTCTTTTTGTTTTTGTTTATTGAAACAATTTCATGAAGTTAAACAGGCTGGAAATGGTTCTTGCCAGCTAAGTCTGTTTGCTATTTGTTATTTTTTATGTTGGAAGCACATACAAAAAATATGTGCTTAGAAGGTGTTAAATGGTCTAAAACTTTATCTCTGTATGTCGCTTCAGTTTCAGTGCCTGGCTCCAGGACAGATTCACGCCTGCTTTCTCCAGGACCTGGGATATTTTTGTCAGAAAATGGTATAGAAGGAGAAGAGACTATGTCCTATTGCCATTGCAGGCCTGGTCTCTCGCTTTGTTTTTCATCACTTTTTCACAGTCTGATCCCATTCAAGTGGCTTAGCAGATGTGCTTGACCACCTACAGCCTTTTTGGACTGTTTTCCTTCCTGGCTTTTCAAGCTCAGCTATTCATGAAATCTGAACTATGTGTTGATCTCTGAGGCTGTTCCAATTTCCCTTAATGCAGCAATTATTTAAAAGAAATAGGCAGCAGTTCTGCAAAATATTTGTCCACATTTCTCTTGGATGCTTTCCTTTAGTGAGCAGATGAGAACAGTGTCTGGTTTTAGCTAGTTCCCTGGGGAGGCAAGGCAAGTGCAATGCTTGCTGTCTCCACGTATGTGTGTGTCTTAATAACCCACAAACAGCTTTTGAACTCACTGACCTTTCTGAACTAGAGGAATTGACATCCCCAGGGTCCTGGACATTCGTATAAACTTGAGTCAAACTGAACAGAAGAGAGATGTATCATCAGAGGTTTGCTGAAGGGCAGGCTTCATCACAAGTTCATCTCTTACTAGACAATTCAGCCACAAGACACTAAACCACAGGGGCAGGTTCATTATTTTCACTGATCACAGCATGGTGAGTAGCTTACATCCCTTGGTCAGGAGTGAAGCAGTGCTCTTGTGGCTGCTAAAGTCTTGAATTTTGTGAAATACATTCCAGAGAATATTTCTCTTGACTTCCACATCAGTCTTTTGATAAATTTGTTTTCTGGTTATTTTATGCGTAATGGAGCCCTGATACTGCACCTACTGTTTTTGCATAAATATTGTTTCTCAGTCCAGCTTTTCACACAGAGTACAAGGCATTGCTACATTAATCATTCTCCAGCACTCGGTCTTTCCTGATGTGTCGTGTTCTTCTCATTCGTGCTGTGCTGGGGAGAGAACATTGGTAGCACGCAAGTTTTTGATCAAAAAACAGTACTGAGCAAAACCAAAGTGATATCTTGCCAGTTTTGTTGTTTATGTGCCAGCGTTTACAGCACCTATTTATAAACTCTTTAATCTGTAGCACTGTAATGTTAGTGGTCTTTCTTTTCCTTCCTCTTATCTCCGAGGAGAAGCATCTGACTGTCAGTCAAGTCTTCAGGCATGGCTCTTCCCAGTGGCAGCATCAGGCCCAGTTGGATCCCCAGAGGGCTGCGGATGGAGGTCTCCTCTGAACCTTGTCCCTCCCAGCAGTGTGGTGGGGCTGCACCAGAGCTGCTGAAGCTCTCAGTGCCGGGAAGGGCTGGCCTGGGGACAGAGAGGGCCCCCCTGGGAATGCCCACCTCAGCATGCCAGCGCAAGTCAGTATGGCACTGAGAGCTTGGGCAGTGAGACTGCCTCGCAGCCATGCAGGGTCAGGCTGCTTCCTAGGATCATTTGAGCCTTTTCTAAGCTATTTAGTCTGCATATTTTGGATACCATGGATATGCATACTCAGGACTTGGCCATTGGCTTGGGTTTCCAAAGCAGGTGGTTTATCCAAAGTCTGTCGCAGTCAGCCCAGGCTTCTTTCCTCATGGCCTCAGACTAGTCAACTCCAGGTCATAATTTTTATGGTTGATACAACGTGCTTCTTGCTGGAGCAGCAACAAACTCATATACAGCTATTAGGGAGAGACTTGCTGCCAGAACTCTTGCTTTCAGTCTTTTTGACCACTGAAGTGTGATAAAAGCAGTAGGGGTCCAGATGTAGACACATTCAACTCATCTGCATTTCTTTATGAGAAAAATATCTTTTTCTTCTTTTCCTTTCCTATGACATCTTCAGAAGTATCTGAATTGTTTCTAGTTTCAGATGAAGCATTTGTTTTTTGCATTATGAAACAATATAAGAGACCACTCCAAGTCACTGATATTGCTCAAAGGGATAGTGGGGCTCTGGGAGGAAAGATAAAGTAGCCTGAGCTGTGGAGAATCCAAGTATTTAAGTTTTTGTCATTTGTGCCTCTTTAAAATTCTGTGCATTGCATGAATGAGATATTTGGGTCCACTTTCCTGCAAAAGCTTTTGAGATGAGGATTCTCACTTACAGCAAGTTTTATCCCATATAGTATGAGCCACTCATGGCTTCAGTTCTTCCATAATTTTGTATCTGTAATATGGGAAATGAGATTTTGCTGGGAAAAGTATTAAACAAACAGTGGCATTTGAAATCGGAGTCTCTGCTTTCACTAGAACAAAGCTTATATTCTCCTTAGGCCAGTGTAATCACTATTTATTTTAGGAAACACATTTCTTAGATGGATTTGAAATGGTAATGTTGAAACCTAACAATAACTAAAGAAATGTGTTTGAAAGATAATGATTTGCACAACTCTGTAACATTTGCCGTCAGCAATGCTTTAGAAGAGGAGTAAAGTTTCTAACTTGAAAGGAAAGAAGGCAGCACTGGATTTAGAAGTGTCTTAAGGTGACTAAATGAATTACTCATGTTTCATCTATTGACATGTGAGGTGGGAGCTGCTTTTGTTAGTGACTGACAGCACAGAGTCACCCAGGAAAGCACCTGATAGTCTAATTTAGTCATTGCCTTCCTCAACCTGACAACCAAGTCTATAAGCAAACAATTTTCTAATGATGCCTCAGGCTGATGTATAAATAAAGCTGGCTTTCCTTGAAACATTCTTGGTCCAGCAATTTGATCTGTCTGTCCTCAGATATTCCTCACCAGGCATGATGTGTCAGTCCCCTTCTGACTGCAGAGGTAGCAAAGCTTTCCCATTTTCCCCTTCTAGCACATGAAGAGTAGAAAGAGGTTGCTCTTGCCTCCTTCAATGAATCCAAGCTTACACAGAGAATTAAAAGATTGATGTTTTTTCATTTGGGATGGCATAAGCAAAAGGGAATGTGTAAAATTAGACAACATGGTAAAGCATTTAGAGCAGTTAGATGTGTTGCTTTTATTACCTTTCTCACAACACGTGAACGAGAGAGGGGAAATATGAGCAAATTCAAATAGATTAAAGGAAATGCATTTTATGTTATGTACAGCTGGAGCTCGAGACTCATTGCCAAGAAATAGCAACTAGACTCAGGAGTCAGCAAGACTGAGAAGAGGACTGGATACTTCAGTGAGTCACAGGAATGTTCAGAAATACTTTGAAAAGGCTCAAAAACAGGTTTAGAAGGGATGTAAAACCTGAGATAGACGTGAAATTTGCATGAATCAGCCCCCTCAGCTTTAAACATACAAATTCAATGCTCTTCATCATTTGATCTTTTGAACCTGTAGGTAAACATACCTGTCAAACCTCACTGGTGTTAATTTTCCCATGTATTGAGAATGTGCCTAGCTGCACACTGGGGTGCTGCAATTACACAGGCAACACTTTGTCAGTGTCTGGTCTGGGTTTTTCCAGTCTAGGGTTGTCAGTGTTGTCTCCTAGGGATAATTCAGCCTCTCCTGTTTCTTTAAGATTTTATACAGATGGGAGAGACTGTTTCCCTATCGGAAATATTTGCCTGGGGGATTTATTTGAGCAAGTCCTGAATGCTTATAACATCGAGTAAGTTTAGAACAGAATAGGATTTTTGTAGCTGGTCATGACTGGTATGTTAGTTGTTCACCTCCAGATCTAAGTGCTCTCACTTCAAAAAGGAGGTTTCTGGTACTTTCTGGGTCAGAAAATCACAGAATATTCTGAATTGGAACAGACCCATGAGGATCATCAAAGTCCAACTCCCAGCCCTGCACAGGATGGCCCTAAGAATCACACTATGTCACCTCTGATCCTTGTAGAAGAGGAGATTTATTGATATGCTATTTTGTTCCTGTAAAGATGTCAGCCTGCAAGGTTTTTCTGCCTCTGGGCAATCGCATGATCACTGCTTGCACGTTTCCAGCAATTTCTATCTCCTCAGGGCATGTCATTTTTGAATGTAGGGTTCTGTCAGGAGGTGAAGAAAGAATCTACTGGTAAGGTGAAGTTCTTGTTGTAGGAGACAAAGGACCTGACTGTTGTCCCTATGTCCCTCTGGTAAGATAAGAGGGAAGAGTTAAGAGATGTAAACCCACAGTTGCGTCATCTGTGTCGCCCACATTGTGAAAACCAGATCCACAAGCAAGAAAAGAAGAGGAAAGCTTGCTTTGTCATGTGGGAAAAAATGCTTAGCAAACCACAGTGAGGCATTTCAGACTATCTTCTTATTTATTCTTAAAACTGTTTTATTTCTTTTTAACATTAGCCATCAAACAAAATATTTGAAGTTTTTAAGAAGCACAGTTATCTTTTGCTTTGTAAATAAGAGACTAACTTATTCAACTATAGTTGTCTTTGTGATCTGGTTTTTGATTCAATGGAAAAGTGATGACAGGTGTTGTCATGCAGTAATTAATTCTTTCAGCATAACTATCCAGGCTCTGGAATGATTTATTTCAAGTAAAGTATTTGGCAAAAATGGAATCTACTCAATTTGTTTAAATAGCAAGAGAAAATTATTAAACTAAACCTTCTGTGCTGCCTGCCTGGGCGATGCAGGTTGGAAGGAGGCACCTCACCATTACAGTGAGAAGTGCAGAACCAAGTAAATTGATACTGGACAAGGTCTCCCAGTGAGGGATTTTCTCAGTGAGAAGAATGACAGCCCTTCTTTTAGGTCAGCACCAAAATCATAGAATCATATAATTATAGAATTATAGAATTGTTTAGGTTGGAAAAGACCTCTAGGATTTTCAAGTTCAGCCTTTAACCCAGCACTGCCAAGTCCACCATGAAACTGTGTCCCTAAGCTCCACATCTACATGTCTTTTCAATACCTCCAGGGATGGTGACTTTACCACTTCCCTGGACATCTTGTTCCGGTGATTGACAACCCTTTCTGAGAAGAAGTGTTTCTCATATCCAATTCAAACCTTCCCTGAAGCAACTTGAGACCATTTCCTCTTGTCCTATCTCTTGTTATGTGGAAGAAGAGGTCAAGCCCCATGTCACTACAACCTCCTTTCAGGCTCTCCCCTGAGTCTCCTTTTCCTCAGGCTAAAAAATTCCAGCTCCCCCAGCTGCTCCTCATCAGACTTGTGCTCCAGACCCTGCACCATGTCTTTTGCCTTTCTCTGGACACACTACAGCACCTCAGTGTCCTCCTTGGAGTGAGGGCCCCAGAACTGGACACAGCACTCGAGGTGTGGCCTCACCAGTGCTGAGTACAGGGGAAGAATCACTGCCCTGGTCCTGCTGGCCACACTATTGCTGATACAGCCTAGGATGCCATTGGCCTTCTTGGCCACCTGAGCCATGCTGGCTCATGTTCAGCTGCTGTCAACCAGCACCCTTAGGTCCTTCTGCTCCAGGCAACCCAGCACTTGGCCTTATTGAACCTCATACAGTTGGTGTCAGCCAATCAATACAGCCTGTCCCAATCTTTCTGCAGAGTCTTCCCAACATCCAGCAGATCAATACTCCTGCCCAGCTTGGTGTTGCCTGCAAACTTACTGAGGGTTCACTCGATCTTCTTGTCCGGGTTGTTGATAAGATTATTAAACAGGACTGTCCCCAACACTGAGCTCTGGGGAACACCACTTGTGACCAGCCACCAGCTGGATATAATCCATTCTCCACCATCCTCTGGACCTGGGCATCCAGCCAGTTTTTCACCCAAAAAACAGTGCACATGTCCAAGCCAAGAGCAGCCACTTTTTCCAGGAGAATGCTGTGGGAAATGATGTCAAATGCTTTACCACAGTCTAGGTAGAAAACATCCTGTCCTGGTTTTGACTGAGATAGAGTTAATTTTCTTCCTGGTAGCTGATCCAGTGCTGTGTTTTGGATTTGGGATGAAAATAAGGTTAATAACACGCAGATGTTTTAATTGTTACTAAGCAGTGCTTACTCTAACTCAAGGGCTTTTCAGTTTCCCTTGCTCTGCCAGTGAGGAGGTGCACAAAAAGCTGCGAGGGAGCATGGCCAGGACAACCGGTCTGACCTGGAAAAAGGGATATTCCATACCAGAGTATGTCATGCCCAGTATCTAAACTGGGGGTGTTCCTTGGAATTGGGTTGATGGCTGCTTGGGGAATGGCTGGGGAACGTCAGAAGATGGTGAGTAATTGTATTGTGCACTGCTCACTTTTTTGAGTCTTGGTCCTTTCTCTCTTTTTGTTATCTTCCTTTTCATTACTGTTATTAGTAGTGTTAGTATATTTTCATTTATTTCAATTATTAAACTGTTCCTAGCTTACAAAGTTTTACCTTTTTTTTCTGATTCTACTGCCCATCCCATTGGAGTGGGGGAAGGGAGCCAGTGGCTGTGTGATACTTACCTGCCAGCTGGAGTTAAACCATGACACATTCACAAAGTTTGTGGATCCATCATTATTCTTGTTCTTGTTGTTGGTTTTCACTGCATTAGAACAGATTACAGCATTAAAAACAAAGGTCTTCATTCCCCATATCCATTACTTTGTTCTCATGAGAAGAAATCTGTGTCTGCCTGTTATAATAAACTGATGTACCAGATTATGGTGAAGTTAATCGGAACTGACAGTGTAATAGGAGCAACTGCAGCTTAAGTTGCGATAAATTTGTTTGTTTATAGATGGCATTTTGCAACAAAGAAAGTGTTTTGTAAATCAAAGAGATCTCCAACCAAACTTACCTTACCTGAGGAGTAAAATAATATCTAACAACTGGAAAACAGAATTGTTCTGAGAAAGCCATTTATCTACATTTCTTTCAAAACAGTTGTTAGATGAGCATTTTGGTTAATTTCTCCAATGCAGCACTGACACTGTAGTTCAGTCCCACAGTACTATATTTTTTCTACATCCTGATGACATGTAAATGCCAATTTCTTCACTTCCCTTTTGCTTTGAGGAAATTTCAGGGCTTTTCTGGTTTCAGGAAAAACCAGGGCTATCAAACCGGAAGTCAAATGCACTTTTGAAACTCTCTTATGTATATAAAAATATCATAAAACTCAAATCATTATTGTGGCTCAGGTCCAACTCACTTTTTTTATTCTTGGGTTGACAGTTTTGTTATTGTTTATCGGTCCTGACAAGATAAATCCCATCAGGATGGAATCCTCTCCACATATGTCCCAGTCTTGATCTCTAATTTGCAACTTGATCCTAGAAATGGTACAGTAATTATAATCTTTTGGTCACTGTTACTGGGCTAACCACCTTTGCACTCTTCTTAGCAAGTCACTTGGGATATGAAGAATTTTGGATATACACTTAGAAAGTACTACCAGGAATTTTCATATCAGTTTATTTGCTACTCCCAGAAAATGCATCTTCTTCTTTTTGATGGATGGAACATAAGTACAGGCTTCACACATAATTGTGTTTTACCCTTCTCTAAATGTACTGGTATTGGTTAATGAATATTTTAATTTTTTTTAACAACAAAAAATGTCAAAATGTGTACAGCAGAAAGCAATGCTTTTCTACCTGATGGATTAAAAATTATGGAGCTATATTAATGCAACATTAATACAAAATGTTACAGCATTCTCTTTTCAGTGTGATAGACTATAGATCAGTAATTTGCAACTTGGCCATGAGGAAGTTATCATCTTCTGCCTGCTGCTTAGAGTAAGTTGTTTGCTTTCACTGCTCCTACAGGCAGGCTGCACCAGAGTGTTCCCCTTCTGATAGTCAGCTTGCCTGGATCTTCTCCTGCCATGGCACTTGCCACTGGGTATAAAATTGCAGCACTATAATATCTCAGTTTTCATTTTGTCAGGATAAATTCCTTCAGTTTTCTCTTGCATCAGGCATTCCCATTCTCTTACTGTCTTTGTGATCCTTCCCTACCTGTCTCAGATGGAATCAATCTTTCCTGAACATACAGACAGCAAGGGCTTTGCACACCATTGTAGCTGAGATTTTACTCACCTGTGACATTCTCAATAATATTGCTGTTGCTGGAAGTTCCCTTATTTTCTCCCCGCAGGCAATAGCGAGCAAGACCTCACACCCCATTCAGTGTAACACAGTGTACAGTGTGGGATCAGTACACGGGATCAGTGTAGTTGGCAGGATCCAGCACAACATGCACCTATTTTACAGGATACGGTGTCATCGCCCCAAAGAATCACTAGCAATAGCCCACCTAGCGTTTTTAAAATTAATTTTAATTTGATGGTTAAGATTTGTAGTTAAGGACTGGATAAGTACTTTGCCAACAGGCTTGGTAGCTGCCAGGCCAGATAGGTTGGGATAAGGCATGGGCTGTGTCTCTCTGAAAATCAAGAGCAAGTTTTCCTCAGAAGCTCATTCTCAAGCTTACCTCAGGTTAGCACATTACATTTTTATTGCTGTGTTGTTTTGTGCTTTTAAAAAATCTCTGTTGGAGAAAGCCTGTTAAAACCTGCTAGCAGCTCTTTTCCTTCGGCAGCTTCTGAGGGTGTCTCGGCTGGCTGCTCTGTGACTTTGTAGTGTATGCAACCTGTCCTGGCTTTGCTGTAAACCTGCCAGCCAAGTGACACTTTCAAAAATACTTTAAAACACCATTTAAATTTCTAAATACTGCATGAAAAGCAAGGATTTGTATAAAGAACTTGCCGGTGACAAGGTTTTGGCAGTCTTCAGAAGGAAGGGTCACTGTTGTGAAGCATCCCCAGATGTGGCTTGTGGCCCAGCTGCACCGTGGAGTGCTGGCTGCAGCCTCCACCTCCCGCAAAATGTCTCGCTTCCCTCCTTCCAGGACTGCCTCAGTTAAATTTGCTTAGTTTTGCTGACACTAGTTGAGGTCATTTGAATTGAAAGGAACAGGAGGGCTCTCGCAAGCCGGGAGGTGCCAGCCTAGACAAGGGAGGGCGGGGACATCTTGTCCCCCCGCAGCGACATCACTCCGGGATGTCTGTCTGCAGCCAAATGTTGCCACATGCCAACGCTGTTGGGAGTCTCTCATCTGCATTCATTCAGGGCCTGCCCTCTCTTCCTTGAAACTGTGAGGTTTGAAATTAAACATCACGTTCTCTATAAATAATCTTAATTGGCAGCAAGCTCATTGAATGTGGTCTTTTGCAAATTAAAACCTGCTGTAGTGAATTTGAGGCAGTCCTGAAACAGGTTCACTGTTGCAGAGGGACTTCAGTTTTGTGCCACTTCATGCATATTAGTTTAAAACTGGTTTACCAGGGTGCTGCTTTTCTTCAGGGCAGACCCCTCTCGGGCTCTTTGTAAGGGTAGCTGTTCCACAGCCAACACTGAATCCGTGTTCTCTGTCCTACAGGGTGTTTGGTCGTAGCACTAATAAGAATCATTTAACTGCTCCTGCAGCAAGAAACTCTGAAGAGCTTGTCCTTTCATTTGTTGCCTCCAGGGTTTGTCCATGCTCTTACCTCTCCAATTATACCAAATATGTTATACCTGTTGGCTGTGGAATCTTGATTATGTACCTTACTGTAAGCACTTATCTATATCCTTTGAGTTGGTGTTTCATCCCATCCACTTCAATGAGATCACTTCTGTGTGTGCATCCATCTATTCAGAAGTATTTTCAGAAGTCTAATCCACACTTGGCTTCCTCTTTGCTTTTTTATCCTGTGTCATTGTCAGCAAACTGTACAGCAAATGTACCACCACAATTTCAACCACAGAAATGGAATCACCTTAAAAAAATCAGTCCAGTAGGTGCTGGAGCAAATGTCTTAAAAGCAGGATGTCTGCTGCATGGGAGTGAAGAGGACTGAGGAATATGAACAATTAAGATTATGAAAGCTACGGTTTAATTTATTTTACAAATGCTTTACTCTATTGAAAAAAAACTTTATTCAATTTTATTTAATGTAACAGATATCAATTTATCATTTGAATCTGTAGAAATGTGGGATAATGCTAGAAGCAGTTGTCAACTCTTGAAGTTTCTCCAAATGGGACTTAAAGCTAATCTGGAAAAAGTGAATATTCACACAAGACAAGTCTATGGCTACTTTTTACATGAAGATCTTGCATGGTCCTCCTAAGTTCCTTTTGTCCCCACTCCTCTTTCATCTAGGTGCCAAACCTGTCTGTGTGTGGTGGAGGCTGCTCCAGCCTGGGCAGAGTGAGTGCCCATGTGCACTTTTTGAGTCTCTCATTTTGGTTTATTTTAAAGATCTACTCAATGTAGATGTCATCTAAAGGCAGATGGAGGATACAAGCTGAAAGAGTGAAGCTTACATACCTGTTTTTCTGCAGGGGCTTTTTTGTCCTGCTCTCTCTCTTTATGGTGAATTCCTTTATAAATACAGAGCAGGAAAAAATCTATCAGCATCTACTGGTTAGGCATGAAGCATCTTTCCAGCTTAGAAAACACAGAGTTATTGCTATACAAGTTTAGTCAGATATGGACAAAAAAAATAAGTATTTGAGAAAAGAGGGGATCTAATTTTTAAAACCTCTCTCTATATCAGTTGATTTCCAAAACAAAACCTTAAAAATATCCAATTGAAAACAACGTGAAAGAAAGTGCAAGAAATGTTATTAATTAGATTGTATCTGCTGAAATTGGCTACGTATTTACACAAGTTGCTGAAAGAAATTTGATGCTTAATTCTTTCAGACAATTTGGATGTTGCCAGAGGTGGTGTTCCACCTGCCTACAGGACACTATCTTCAACTTCACATCTTAAAAAAAAAGTTTTAAAATTTATATTAATCATCTCATTTACAAGCTACTGGTACTATACATGTTGCTGCAGATTAAATGACTCATTGGCTGGGTTTCAAATAGTAGAAAACAAGGCTCTGCTCCCACATCTTCCCTTTCTGTCACGCTGATTAGACTGCTA
Source organism: Climacteris rufus (assembly GCA_013398175.1). NCBI lineage: Eukaryota > Metazoa > Chordata > Aves > Passeriformes > Climacteridae > Climacteris > Climacteris rufus. The sequence continues at coordinate 1,150,119 of VZRZ01006207.1, read as the reverse complement.
TTTGCATTCTTTTTATCCCATCTGGAGCCTTCAGCAGAAGGGATTGTTTAGCTCTGGAAGATTAAAATTGGTCTGATGACAATCTGATGGAAATTTATCTTGTTTTCATGCTGGCATTGTAGAATGCACTAGATTTCCATTAGGTCTGTGTGGGCACACACATCACTGGGGTAGGTCAGCTAGTCAGAAATGATAGGTCACGGTCATGCTGTGATCTGGCTGAATTGCAAAGGCTTGCTGAGAGGACAAGTCCTTTGCATTTCCTGTGGGTACCACAGGGTAAGACCACTCAGCCACTGAGTAGTAGATTATATGCTGCAGCTTCAGGCCTGGCTTTGGTATCTCCTTCATTTGATGACCTCCTCAGGGAGGAAAGATGGTTCTGGGGTTAAGAAACTAAAGAGGTGTGTCCAGGAGCAAGGCAGGTTCTCCATCACTTCATGCATTGTGTGCTGTTCCCTGTTTGCAAATAGGGACATTCCTGGGGCAAAGGGTTGATATGTGGGCAGGGTCCCTTCTCACCCTTGTGGCAGAGCTTATGGTGACCAAATTGTTTTGAGCACCCTGTCCACTCTCCTGTTGCTTACTGACAAATCTACACTACTGCATGCTGAAGGAATTGTCTCTTCATATTGTGACTTTCATTGCCTGATTATGAGTAGGCCTCTATGCTCTGCAGACTCTCTGTCTGTCAGATGCTCTAGGAATTTGCTAGTCCATTCTAGAATCATTAATTTCTCATACATATGGATATGGGACCGCTGTGCAAGGCATACAAAAATTACACAGAATCTACGGCAGACACGTGAACTTCTGAGTGGCACTGGGGGACAAGAGATCCAGAACATGGTTTAGATGCCTCTAAACACCCCTGCTTAAGCTACTGCATTGAGATCTAGGCTATGTCTACCCCCTTACCTACCGTACAATAGAGTAATTAATCTATGAAGGGCACAGGAGGACCCATAAATGCTGCTTTTGTTTATCTTACAGAGCATAAAGTCAGGTTTCTGACAGCAGTTGTTGTTCTTCCTGATGATCTTACTTGGTTTACATTTTTCTCCATTTGTGTAAGTCTTTGTATCACTAAGCACATATCTGCATCTTGAGGTCAGTGCTTTGTGGGGTTAGAACCAGGCAGTGTTTGTGTGCCCTTGCAGATGGATATGTCAGCGTGCGAGGCTATGCCAGGCTCCTAGAAGCAAAGCTGCCTTTAGTGCATCTCCAGGACCTTCCAGAAAACAGAGAGAAAGGACATCTGACAGATTAGTTGCTTCCCAAATAATTGCATTGAGTGAACTGGTAATTGACAACCTGTCATTGAACTGTCCCTGAAAGCACTAAACTGTATTGTTTAACCTGGTTCTGCAGAACAGTCACCATGATGCTGTGAATCATCAGTCTGAAATGTATCAGTTCAAATAAACAAAAGAAATATTGCTATCTTAGCTGCCTAAAACATTACCCTCTGTTTTTACTGCAAGTCCTACAAAGGCGCTTCCTGTGAAGACTTTTTAAGAGAGGAGACCAAGACCTGATTAGAACATTTCAGTTAAATTTGCTCTCCTTCTAGATGTCTGTACTGCTGCCAGTTCTAAAAGTTTATACCCCATATCACAAAGTGTAGGAAAGGTGACATCTTTTGAGGACATCCACAGCAAAAGCTTTGTGTTTCATGAATGGTGTTTGTGTGCTACTTCAGGATCATAAAACACACACAGATCTTCAATCTTCTATGCAAATATGGCCTTTTTTGGATGCAAATACTGTTTTTATATATCTTTGCAGAAATCCTTTGAAAAGCATTAGCTACTATTTGCATTTAGTTCTCATTGCCCAGGAATGGCTATTTAACTTCTCCTCCTCATCTCACTTCTCCTGTGGTCCTACAGTGCATTTTACTTGTCTGCCCTGAATTGCATCAAGTCTGTGTCAGGAAAACATAGTGTTTAACCCACAGTAACTTTTTTCTCTGAGACAGGAAAAGGATTTTACTGTGCTTGAAATCCCCTAATTCCCTTTTCAAATGTGAGCTCTATTTTATAGCACAGCGAAAGGAAAATCACATTGACTCCATATGAGTGCACAAATTGTTAAGATGAAAACTAATAGAAAAACACAAATAAATACCACTAAGCATGTGCTGATTGTTGAGTTTAAAGGTAATTTTTTATAAGATTTGTTAGGAAGTACAAGAAGAGTAAAGGGAGAAGTCAGCCTGCCTGGGAGAGCAGATTATTAATGTGATTCCAGAGAAACTTCTATGTGAAAGGGTTATGAGAAGTACCAATAGAAAAGATATTGCTGGTGTTTACTGTAAACTGTAAATAGTCACGGCAGAATAAAAATAGCATGTTAGATAGACATCAAGAGGAAATGAGAGGAATTGTTATCAAACCCACAGATCCCATTACATCCAAACTCAAGGCTCTTCCAGGTTATGGAATATAATCTAAGTGATGCTTCCCAACAGATTTTCTCGGTTTTATTAATTTTGGTTGGAATCTGTGGGAAGGCAGAGAAACCTGTTTAGGCAGTAGGCAGCTGAGTAAGTCTGGAATGGAGACTTTTCCTCTCCTTACTCAGTTCATTTGGGGCCTCATAAACATTTTCTATTTGCTTTGAAAATAATGTGCACACCAAGTGAGTCAACACACAGTGCTGGAAAAGGAGGGTTAATATTCTCTTTACAGCAGAGCAAAATGAAGGCAGTTGGAATACAAAATGTGATCAGAATACAGCTTTATACCTCCAAGTGTGAACTCAGTCTCTCCCATCCTAACCTGTCCTTCCTAACCTTCACCATTGCCCTGCTCACCCTTGGGATTTTCAGATGATGGTAATCTTTGAGGATTTATTCCCCATTTGCACTGCTCCCATCCAGGCAATCTCTTTTTCAATCTCTTCCCTATTTTACTGCTACTTCAGTGTTCCCACCAAAGCTTCAAGATGCTGACAATTTCACTCCTGAAATACTGCAATATCTTCTGCTTAGTATCCATTTTTCACTATCTTCCCCAAATAATATTTGTCCATTTGTCCTACCTTGGGCAGACACCCCTCCAACCACGGACATGCACACACTTTTTGGCTCACTCCTGGGGCTGCACTTGCTTTTTGCATCCTATTCAAAAGTTTTGGTTTTACCTTTTAAGGTCTTGCAGATAAACATTCCTTGGCATCTCTTCTTACTTCTTCATACTGCATCCATCTGCTATCAGTCCTCCTTTTCCACCCATGTCCTTCACGCAAAACTCAGAAAACAGCAGCAGCCAAAGAAAGATCTGAACAAGGGCTGTGGATATTACCCTCTGGTACCTTAAGTAGCAGAATGTCTCGGTCCAACAAATTCTGAATACAGGCATGGGAGTTCTTAGAAAAGAAAACAGCATTACAACATCCTCTTTAAAGGGGTACTCATTAGTGTGATAAAGGCCTAACATGTGGGCAAGTGCTGATGAACCTGCTTTGTCCCTTTCAAGTGCATAAAACTGTAAGAAATTGTAATAAATACCCATTTAGTCATTCAGGCCTAGCAGACTTGAAAAATCGTAAATCTCATTTCCGTGCAACGTCATGCATAGTGTGTTTTATGTGAAGCAAGAGACAATGCTGTACCTCCTGTGTTAATTGAAGGTTCAAAACCAGAGAGCTGATAAGGATTCCCATGAGCCCACAGCTCCACTATTCACTATTACTTTACAGGCATAATCTCTGTTACACATTCCATCATTAATATAGTAAAAAAGAACACTTATCCTTGGAAAATGCCTGTTGCTGTTCCAAAGGACTGTGACGAACAGCTTGGATATCTTAATTGCAACCTATTAGAAATAATGAGATTTGCGTGGTAGAACCCAGAGAATTACATGGATAAAGGAAAAAATTCACAACATAAAGGTTAATATAAACATATACTGCCTGTGAGTGCAAAGGACACATAAATTGGTGGTTCATTATTGCAGACTGACCCATGGGCAAGAATGTCACCCAGCTCAGAGGCTTTCCCAGGAAGTTTGGCTGCAAAAGTTACAAAAGATAAGGACATGCTTGTGGAATCTGCTAAACTAATGAGAGCTGAAAGTTGTTTGAAATATCCCAGTGACCTCAGAGATGTGATGCTTATTAAGGTATCTGCATCAGTCTCTTTTTTGTCTAACAGATTGTTGTAAAGCTTTGCTGAGGCGTAGCCAACAGTCCGTGAAGGTGTCTCTATGCTTTCTGACATACTAAGGGCTGGGGTTTTTTTTAGTTGTGGTTTTTTTGGTTTTTTTTTGGTTTTTTTTTGTTTGTTTTTCTTTTTTTGTGAATGAATTCAAAATGAAAACCAACACGCATATCCAATTTTTGTTTGTGGGCATGTTTGTGGAATAGCACATGTGAAGCAGTCAATTATGATTACTTCATCAACACAGGGTCTGCCCGCTACCTACGTGCCTATCTGCTCGAGTGCGCTGGTCAGGAGCCAACTGCAAATTTAGGTCTTGAAAGTCTGAAGAAAAGCGCTTTATGTGTGAGGGTCCCATGAAGGCTTCGTAATGCAATTAAGCCCCATTTTAACAAAAGGCTTGCCATTTTGCTGAGGCATGACATGAGTAATTAAAATATCATTTTAAAAAAGATAAATGAGTGTTCTTGTCTACTCTCTGATATTGTTTGAGATAGACAGGAGGAAAAGATTATGATTTTTGTTTGTTCCAGGGTCCTTTGAGTGGAAATCTCTGTCAATGCAGTAAGTCTGCAGCAGAACGTATCCACACAAGCTCCTAAGGGGATCCTCTAAATGAAACAGTAGCAAAACCTATTTCCTTCCCTTCCAGAAAGAAATAAGTTTTCAAAATTATTTTTATTTTAGTTTATTGTAGATGACTATGTAAGTATAGAAGTGTTTTAGAAAAATATGGGCAAGAAGGAAAAGGAAATACACAGTAGAAATTGGTATATAGATTTTGCCTGTAGTGAAGCGGTGCTGAAATGGCATGAGATTGTGGTGGGCCAAGCAAAAGAGTGAGGAATGACCATAAATTAAAAGAGGGAAGCTGTAGCTCTAGTGATTCCTAGAGATGTGAAAAGAATCACAAATTTGGGAGGGAAAATATTATGCAAGGTGTATTGAAGGAAGCAGATTTCAGTGACTTTATTTCAGTAGCTTTTTTTTGCTAAATCATGATGACATGTAACTGTTGCAGTGCTTTTAGCCAAATTGTGATGGATATCTCCTGTGATGCAGAGGCATGGTGGATATTGCATTTGGCTCACTTCCCTGGATTGGAATGGAGTTCATTATTGCAATGAAATCCATTAAAAATATATTGTCATATTGCAGTGAGATGCTGCCTGCAACAAGGAATTCAGCAGTAGCCAAAGTGTTGCCAAATCCTACTGCAGTGTTTGGCAACCTTACATTCAGCTTTGAAAGCCTAACTTTATGTTCCCAGATGGAACAGATAGAGATAGATAGATAGATAGATAGATAGATAGATAGATAGAAAGAAAATCTCATTAGGAAGACAGCAAATGAAAACAAATTAGAGACGTGATGAACACAGCACCAACTAGGTCTTTTTTGGGGTACACAAGTCAATAAACCTCTCCAGTACATGTCTTCTGACTGGAAGTTTCCTTGGATCACTGTCAGCAACAACTAATTTTGCTAAATTACTTTAGTGTTTCCCTTTGCCTTTCTGTATGGGTCTGTTCCTTTGCTGAAGTCCCAAAAAAATCTCCAATGGTTTCAGCTACGGTGGGCAGGAGTCCTCCCAGGGGACATATAGGGGACCCCAGTCCTCTCCCAAAGCCTTATTCCTGTTACAGGCTGTGTTCTGAATTAAAACAGCAAAGAAACTCAAGACTGGCGATTAAAACAAAACTCAGGGAAAGTTCCTGTTGTGGTTCTGCTTGCTCTGAACTCTGGAGCATGGCTGAAGGAGGTGGTGGGCATCAGACCCTGGGGAGCTCCATTTCCTGTAAATACCTTTGGCATTATGAAAACATTACAAAGCCTTACCCTGGCTGAGGTGGTGCTTTTGGGATGGTCTGTCGGTCAGTGAAGGTGCATGAATTTGCAGGAGGAGCTTGAGCCTGCGCATTCTCCACAGCATTTCTCTCCTTCCCACTCTTCCAGCCTGCCTGGTAGGCATTTTCATTTAGGAGTGATACTTCCATCCAAACATGATGAGAACCTTGGGTTAAATGTTGATTTTTCACACTCTGAGGCATTAAAATCCAATAGGTTTTTATATACACTGAGAAGTGTGTTCGCTTTGGATACTTTTTTATTCCTGCATTACTATTATATATCCCCTATTACTATGTGTGCACGCATCATGCTATTACCATGACATTTCCATTATGCTAAAAAATAGGATTTAAAAGTATTCCAAATCTGGTATGCTGTGTGTTTTGCAACTCCCATAATTATCAGAGAAAGAACAAAGTCATGGGTCCTCTGAGAAATTACTGAGGATAGTGAGGAAAGGGGAGAAATGCTCACGCCTGAAGTCTGTCATTTTTAAGCACCCCAGTTCCTCTGCTGTAGGAAACGAAACATTGTGTGTGTTGTGGGGGAGTAGTTGCTCCAAGGATTTGAGTCCAGCAAAGGTTGTAATTCAGTTTTTATAACCCCATGCTGGATCTGAACTTCTGAACTCAGTATTATCTTGGGTTTGTCCTCCTGCCGATGTGCCCATGTGCAGCTGCGATACCATTACTTTTCCATTTTCCCCAGTGTGCTGTCGTGCAACCGCATATTGAAATGAAATGGAAAATGATTTATTGTGTAAGATCAGGTTTTTGTCCTCCACAGTGTATGAATGTAAATCTAGGGCGATTTCCCATGCTCCTGGAACTAGGTTTTGCTTGAAAAAAAAGTCTAGAATCAACAAATGGGAAAAACACTCCAGAGCACTAGAAAAATAGGAGCATTTCTCTCTGCCTTCCTGTGTTGGTCCAAGAGGGCTTTGCTGATGTTGCTAATGACTGTGAAATGTCTTATATGTAAATTCTCTAAACCCCTTCTCAAAATTACATTTAGTAATTCTGTGGAACCGAATACACAAATGATGTTAAAATAACAGTCATATGATACCTCTGAATTCTTGATGTGAAGCTATTGTGAGTTCAAGATAACTGCCACAAAGAGTTACTCTGCAGAATGAAAATGCCCATGAAACAGGAATTGATAATAAAATATTAGTCTACCAGTAGTACAGCAGAAATCCAGCCAGCAGAGAAGGTATTCAAGCACTGAAATAGATGGGCTAGTCTGATGTTAAATGAGGCACAGATGAGGTATATATCATCTAAATTATTAAATATAGGGTAATTGATGTTGTTCTAAGCTCATATTTTATATTGTTACTCTCAGGGGATGAACTTCTGCCAATCTCAGCCACAGACCCAAGCAAGCCTCTTTCCCACTGGGACGGTTTAATTTCATGATATGTGATTTTCTTCGTCTGTAATAACATCAGAGTTGTTTGTCTTCTTATTTTAGACTGTAAATTTTCAGGATGTGTAGCCATATCTCACGTATAACCCATATCATTCCAGGGCTTGTGTCTCTACTGGGGCTTTCAGGATCTGTTGTAGCACAAATCATAGCAAATAAATACTATTTCTTTCTCAGAAGAAAAGAAGCATCAACAGCTGGATTTTCACTTTGCCTCACTCATCTAATGAGCACATAGTACATTCTTGACACAGGAAAGTTACTGAGAGGTGAGTGATGAGAAGAGTTTATCCTCAGTAGAGGTTCACAGAAGAAGTGGCCAGCACACTAAGACTGGGACAGATTTTGTCTGTGATGTTGGCAGACACAATGTTCTTAAAGCCAAAAAGATATCCAAGGGCTCATGTGGGACTGATGAGGAAAAAGGTCAAGAATATGGCATTTCTGGAGAGTTTCAAAAGCTTGGGAAGCCATTGACTCCTACAAATCGTGACCACAGATTTTTGCTTCGGTAGTTTTTATTTCAAGTAAAAGCAGGAAAGGATAATAAGAACTTTCTAAAATGTTAAACCTTCCTTTCTGTTAGCCAAATAAATACTAAGAAATGGGACAAATGAAGGATGGTAATTTATTTATGATTTTTACAGCCAGTGCTATTTGTAAGTGTCCATCTGCACCAGTCACTCCAGGGGCAGATTGGGGGGCCTGGGAAAGGAGATGAAGACAGACTTTGCTGAAACGACTTACTTTTTCCCACTTGGAACAAAAATGTAGTTTGATAAGTGAGACAGGATCCTGCAAACAAGACGAGATGGCTGAAGTGGCAGCAGTCTCCCCTCTGGCAGGCAGCAGTGAGTTTTGCATCTTGGCATTGCACGCTGGTTGCTGTGGCTCCAAATGATTAATTTTGAGGATAACAACCTCCTTGGTGGTGCTGCAACCTGCTGCACAAGGGTGATGGGCACCCCTTCAGACTGAATCACAGAATGATGACTGAGTTGTTTTTTCAATCCTAACAAGAACTGTCATTAAAAGTTACTGAAGCCTGACTTTTCCTTGCTCTTTGTCAGCTCCCCTCAGTCTGGGCTGCAGATCCCATGTCCTTTGAGCTCTCTTTGTTGTTTTTTGATGCATAACGATGCCGGGCATCTCTGCTGCTGAGGACACCCAGCAAGAGCCAATGAAGTGTGACTGGTGGAAAGACCAATACCAAAGTAAGCTGGGAAGCAATCCCCTGCAGTATCTCTTAAGCTCTGCCTGCTGGGATTACAGATGCCTGTGAAAAACACAATTTACCAGTCCTCTGCCAAGTGTAGGGTCCAACTCTGCATTTGGTATCTTGCAGGGTATGGATAAAGCAAGGGGTTTAGGTCTTTATATTTAAGGTTATTGACACTTTTATGTCTTTATATTTAAGGTTATTAACACTGTATAACTCTATTAATGACACAATGCTTTTGGTTGGTGAAGGCAGTCTTGTTAGCCAGGACATGTTGCTTCAAAATCATAGAATCTGTAATTTCTGAAACGGCTGCCTGCTGTCAGAACCACTGCTTTTCTAGGAATTCACTTTCCTGTTTTGCCACACTGCAAGTATTAATAATTATTTCTAGCACATGTTTGTCAGCCAGAAGTTGACAACAGGATGAGCAATGAATCTACTCCCTTTGAGCATTCAAATGGGCCTGTAATTGGCATTATATTCTAAACAAAGATAATAATTTCTGTCTGCATTGAAAATACCAGTGTCTAAGGGATTTTTATTGGAAATTAAAAAATGTGAAAGAGACTTGGATTGTTGGGTCACCTGTCACAGACCCTTCACATGTGACGTCCACACTTTACCTTTCTCTCTCTGCCAATGTTTCCTTCACTGGCCACCAGTTGCCAAAAAACAGGAACCAATGGATGTTATCCAGTGCACTTAGTTCCCCATATCTTTTAATTATTTGCAGTGTGCTTCCTTCTGTACTCCTCCTGACTTCTGCCCTTCCCTCCTCTGGACATCCCTCAAATAAGTCAAGCTCTAGAAACAATAATGACTCCAAGGTGCTCCTCCTGACATGATTTAAATTAAATTAAGCCAATAATTTACAAATCGGAAACAGCTCTTGTTTTTAATGGATGAATGCATTGGCTATAAATTCCCCAATCCTTCTGGTCTGGTGCCCAGTTAAATGTGGTCAGTAAAATATTGTTCTTTTCCCGACTTCACAGTTGTGCATGACAATATGCACAGTACATCTGTCTACAGATTTATTATTCAGTAAATTTCATCTGCATGGTTCGATGCTAATTAAAATAATAAACAACATGGAGTAACCAGTTCACCCAAATAATTTCTGAGAAAGAAGGTGAACAGCTCAAAGACTATCCAAAAAAAAACAACCACTGAAGTCCCTTTTGCTCTTTCTTTAACTCCTTCTCATTTCTTTGCTTCACTTCTGAATCCAACGAAGGCTCAGATTTCTTACTATTGATGCCATTGGCACCATTCATTGTAAAATGCTTTTCAGCGTTACAAAAAACAAGTGCAGACACAGTGGGTGGATGAGGAGAGCAGTGTCTTTGCTCCTAACCTCTCATCTGCACTGTCAGCAGGAGACTATGAAGTGATCCTCTCTTATCCATTCAGCCCCAACCAATGGCTTAAAGAATTGCCTCTGGAAATTAAGTTTAGAGGACAAAAATAATCATAATTGGTTTATGAGTATTTGAATTAATTTTTTTGAGAGACTGTACTTGTATGACAAATTTCTGCAGCATCAGGCATCAGTGAGGCTTCTCTAGTTAACAGGGAGCAGCTGAGGCTGCTCATCTTGTGTAAGGTGTTTTTAGGTTAAGAAAAGTTACCATTACATGATCAGAGTTGACAATTATCTGGCTGAGGCACAATAATGTAATATATTCAGGAACAACATTTAAACAGACTAAGTAGGACTATAAACTTACAGTCACTGCAGGAATTGACTGTTGCTGCCTTTCTGCCCAAGCTACATCCCATGCTGTTAGTTCAGCAAAACACAAGAATATCCATCATCTGCTCTGCTACAAGGTTCCCTTCACTGTGGCAGCTTGATTTGCAATTTCATATTCAGCTTGCACGTCTATACCAGACCTCGTTTTTCACATCTCTGCCAGCATCACATATTCCCAGATTTCTTCATTGCATGAGCCATGTATGTGAATGGAATTTGCCCAACAGGAAGCCAATATTTTTCTTAGTCATGTCAATTAGGCATTAATTCCACAAATGTAAATATTTAGATTTGTGTAACAGAGTAGGCCTATTGATTTACTTTCTTCCCATTGCTTACCTCTGCTCCCATTGTACTGTTTTTCAGTTCTCAGAGGTTATTACAGGTGTTAAAATTGTTTTCCAACATCTTTCATGAAGAATGCAAGTTTAAATAGAAGAAAACATGATTGTATACTTCATCCACTATCAAAAACATAATCAGATTATCATATGGATACATCTCTGACATGGTTGGCTGTCCAAAAGACAACACCTATTTTACTCCAATCATCTGACAGGATATGAATATCACTTTGCAATACAGTTATATGTAGTGGACCAAAATACCTTAGCAGTTGTATTAGCAAGAGACTGAAGAATGTGTTTGTGCTCTGGGTGAGAAGGCCAGAGATTTATGACTTTGAAAATGAAGAGGACGAACACTTCAGGTCAGGAATTCAGATGGCAAGGAGGAGTTGTCTAATAAACTCTCCCAGACCTGGCCATGAGAAACATGCCAGAAACAGGACTGGCTTTGGGAGGTGGTAAAATCATGTGGAGACATTCCTGTCCAGAAATGCTGCTCTTTGCAAGATCTGGAGCAACTTGCAGTGCCTGTGAGGATTTACTTGGACTGCTGGAGCAACACTACGTCCACAGGGTATAAGAATAGGTCAAATCTCTGCTCATCTTTTTCCCTTTTTGAGTACTTTCCTTGGGGCTGTAGAATACACATCAGATTTCCACATTGTGAGGCAGAATGTCCTAACATATTAAAATTATTTCAGACATTTTCAAGTGAAAAAAATGGCACAAAACTAACTCATAAAGACATCATTTCATAGCTGAGTTCATTCAGGACTTAGCATGAGTGGCACAGCTCTGTAGATTTTTAATGGACAGGAATGTGTTTGCACAACTGCTGAAATGGCTGATAGCCTGTGTGTTGGAGGGCGCACAATGAAACTGAAATTCAAACCCAGTTCCTCTCCTTTGGAAAGTGACTGCAGAAAACAGAGCATGAGACCAGCAGGTTTTTAGCTACCTGCTAATCTCTTTAGCCAAAAATCTATGAAATAAAGCAGGGCTGTTCAAAATGTGATTGTCTGGGTTTTCATGACAACCCTTGCTTCTTGGATGGTTCTTTCAGGTTCACACTCACTAAGGTTGCTCTGGTTTCCAGGCTGGGATTAATACAAAAAACCTCAAAATGGCAAATGTAGCCAAAATATCACAGAAGATTTTATACCATGAAAAACCATTGAGTTTCAGACCTGTTCCACCTAAAGTTATACATTTCACATCTGAACACACCTGCATGAAAAATAGCTACATTTCCATAGCAGTCAGCTGGAAACTGCTGTTGCTGTCTCCTCTAGCACATTAAATCAAAGAGGTGTTAGGCTATGCCTGACTGACGTTATTAACACTACTCTCTGGTAAAAGATTCCTGCCCTAGGACAACCAGGCGAGCAATGAAAAAAATTAATTTACAATATGTTACTTTTCTTATTATTATCAGTCTGGTTTTGTGCCCTTCTATTGTTTTTGCATCCTCTTATTCTGGCATGCATGTCAGTTTGTGTCTGAAAGATACTTTAAAATGTTTTCCTTAGGTTTTATCTTCTTTCTATTACTGTATGCTCGTGTGAGAACAGCACTTTATTCTCTGGATACCACCACGTAACTGTCACCAATGTTTAGGGCCTGTGAACAAGCTGATGTTGCATTTTTACAAGACCTGACACAAGACAAGCAGAGATTCTACAGGTAATACCTCTGTGCCTGTTCTACAAAGCCTGGCATCTGAAGAAAACCAGGAAGTCTGTGTTGGGGGAATAAATATTGATGGTAGTAGCTGACACACAGCCTGTGTACAGATGGTCAGTAGGGTAGGTAAACGTGCTTAAAAACCTAAGGAAGTTTCCTTTATACTGTAAGGTTATACTTTCACTAAATGAGAACTTCACACTTACTTTTGGGGAAAAAACCCCAACCCTGACTTTCACAAAATATTTTGTTGCAATCAGTAACAAAAATTGTGTTGTTTAAAAAAGAAAATTAAAGACTAAAGAAGAAATTACTGTAGGGGAAGAGAAAAAGTTAGCAGGCAATGACTGAGGTTTGAATTTATCTTTTCACTTAGAAGACATCTGTTTCCTATTTGTATTCAGCATATTCTGTTCTATAAAGATGCCACAGAGTATATCAAGAGGTTTCTTACCAGTTGTCACAAGATATTGAGCAAAATTTCACATCTATGAATCAATTTTTGTCAGACTATTGTTTTCCCTCAGTAGTAAAAAAAAAAATCTTTAAATCTTAGAGACATGTTCTTGGCAAACAAGACGGTATTTTATAGAGATGCATGGAACTGTAAATGTTCTGAACACCTTCTAACAGTGATTCACACGGGCTGTACTCATTTGGTGGATTTTCAGTTATAGCCTGTAGGCAGTATCACAGCATGGACAGCAGTGGAATCATCACCTTTCCTACTTGTTTTCTCATTTACTGGTGGATGGTAGAAAAATTATTAGTAAAGCATATAAGGTCAACATATTCTTTAGCTGAGCTGAGAACAGTAGTATCATAGCAGTCATACACAAATTAGTGAAGCTTGCAACATGTAGGCCAGCTATAACAGAGTATGAAGTTGACTAAATCTCAGTGTGAATAAAACCTGGTGAATTTATTTACATGTAGCTTCAGAAACGAAGATTCACTACTTAAAAATGAAATTGCAGACTCAGAAGATGGTGAAGGAGAGCCCTTACGTAAGAGTCAAGTCCTTTCACCGAGAACGGAGGAACTGCATTTAGGCATTACCTAAAAGCGTTTGTCCAGTGGGTTTTTGGAAACTTTCAACACGCCTAATGAGTCTATTCTGCTATTTCAGGACTTCAGTCAAAAAGGTTGTGTTTTTCCCAACATATAAATTAAATCTTCTTTGCTGCAAATTGATACAATTTTTATTTATTTTCTCTGAGTGACTGTGGAGACAAGTTTATCACAGTCCTCTCTCAAATAGCCTTTAGAGCAATCCATTGGAAGATTGCTATCTAACTGCTCACCCCAAACTTTATTGTATCTCAGGTAAGCAAGAACAATCTTCTCTCGTGGTGAATACTTCAGCATCTTGTAAGCCAGACTCTCTCTCTCCAGTTTCTCCACATCTTTTATAACCAAACACAATGTGGCATTTGAAGTCTTTTCTGGGAAAGAGAAGAAAGCTGTCATTATCTCCTGTGAGATATGTATGATGCTGCCATTAGTACAGCTGAGTTGAATTAACAGCATTAAATTATTACTTCATATTCTGCTTAGAATCAGCCCCAACCCCAACTTCTCTTTTTGACTGAGCACTGTCTAACATGTTTGGTTTTTCTTTCTCAATTATTGCATCATATACTGCCATTTTTGAATGTCACCCTTCTTTGGGTTTTGCTCTTTCTGATTCCTCACATTTAGTTTGAACTCTAGTCCTATTGTCCAAGAGGGTTCCAAAACCTTCCCATGTGGTTTACCACATTTCAACCCACTCTTCTCTGTCCTCTCAGCTGTTCACTGGAACGTTGGTTACAGCTTTGCTCAGGAAAGGCCCTTACAGGAGCACGTATAAAGATAGACACCAAATTCCTGTGGTGTGCTCCTTCAAAGTGTACTTCCAGCCATCTGGGTGCATATTAACTTGCTTTTGTGAATATCATGTGGTGCTACTAAAAACCTTACTGAAATCAAGAAATATCTGGATCTAATGCTTCCAACTTATCCACAAAGCCAGAGACTGTTCTTCAAATCCCCATGCTGGTTATTTTCAGTCTTGCTATGTCTTCTAAGTAATTGCAAACTGATTTTATAGTTGGATGTTCAAGAACTCTTGTTGGTATTGAGTGTAAGATCACTGGTTTACTGTTTGCCAAATCCTTGCCAAACACAGGCACCACGTCTGATCTTCTTTCAAGAGAATGGGCACTCTCACTGCCTCCCGTCCTCAGTGGTGCCAGTGTTTCCCTTGTAAGTGACACTGGAAAGGGAAAATATCTACTGTACTATCTTCTCAAGTTATGAACAGATTCTTGTTTTTCAAAAGGAAAAATAAATTTAAAAAATTGTGGCTGACTGATCCCAATTTTCAAGGTGGGGGAGGAAGGTGTGAGTATACTTTAGATGTAGGAGAAAAAGACTGTAAGATGACACCTGTCTTTACAACTACATTATTCCCACTGTTAATCCTTAACTTCTGACAGCCTTTTTCCACCTGACAAGTCTCTCTTTCTCTCATTTTCTAGATCAGTTTAATTTCTTTCAGAGTCTCCTGTGAGTGACCCACTTCAAATGCTTTTTAGAAACCCAGCTAGAGAATATAAGTGAGATCTGATTTGTTTTCACATTTGTTGCCTTCAGATAACTCTAGGAGGTTTGTGACATATGGCTTCACTTTGCAGAAACCCTACAGCTTTTCATCAATATACTGTATTCATCCACATGTCTGCTAGATGTGATCTTCAGAACATTTCTGCTATTTTGCCTGGTATACATCATGTTTACTCACCTGATTTTCCTATAAATTCTTCTTTTTTTTTTTTTTTTTGCATCTCCAGTGAAACAACTGATTTTTTTCATCTAACAACACTATTTCATTGGCACACCGTTTATGCACTGGTTTTGGACCAGAGAGGTGAAATTCATTGTGTTGTAAGAATTTCACAGTAGATTCTTTACATCTGCTTAAGTCCTCAAAAGCTGATTTAATGTTTTCGTAACCATCATTCTGCAGAATAAGGCCAGATCCTGAAGTGGCACAGATTAACATGACTCTTGTGCTTTCAGCACTGTGTTAGAATTAATAAAGCTAACCCAGGGGTTGACTAGTTCCCTTTCTATGCAATTAGCACCATGACTTTTTAATTTGGGTGTCACAGTTCATTCCACAAGACATTACATTAAATGAGTGGAAATTGCCCAAGGAAATTGCCCAAGCCCCTCCTGATAGCCCAAAGTGGTTCTCATTTTCTCTTCTTTGCTTTCCTCCAGCCTAGCATCCCCCTACCTATTAATATGCCAGTACAGTGTCTTTTCACCACGAGTAGAGACCTCTGGAAATCTGCTTCCAGGATCTCTGGCTGAATCTGGCGTCTGACATTTTAATGTGTTTGTTAGTGCTTAAAAAGAGATGTGCAAGTGTTATGTTCATGGTGACATGGTTCCAGTCTTAGAAAACACCTGCAATAGAGAACAGGCAAATAAGAGAAAGGGAGTTGCAGTAAGCAGTATTTTCCTCCATTTAACACTTTTCATTCACCAGGAGGGGATTGTGGGACAGAGCATGACTTCCTGGCTCAGGGATTTACATTGCTTCTGAAGCAGCTTCTGAAGGCCACCAGAGGTGATATGTTGAGGACCAACACTCCAGAATTTCCCATTGTGTTATTGCATTATGGTAAAACCAGAGCCAGCATAGCGTGACAGACTTGCTAAGCCCAAGGTGTAGCGTGCCAGGACAGTTGCCAAGTTTTCAGACTATGTCTTTGTTGTCTTTCAGGCTGCAGATTGCCAAGATATGTGGTTTTGGCTGAGTGGAAGCACTTTTTGTTTCAGTATGTCAACATAGCAGGCTGGTAGATCAAAACATTTTATTACTAAGTTCCGACATGCATGGGATATTGGCAAAGAAACTGGTTTCTTTATCTCTTCAACAACCAGGCATTACAGGATGTGTTCCTGTCTGTGATGTTCGCTTTTGATCCATAGGTTTAGGAACACTGAAATGATGGCAACTTATATCTGAAATGTAAGGTCATGGGCAGAGGAGAGAGTTGTTCATTGAGGAAATGAGGGTATTGACTGCAGGTCTTGAGGCCAGAAAACTGCAGAAATGTGATGTTTATATACTCATTTACCATTCACTGTCCACTTGCTCCCTAGATTAAGTGGCCTCTATCTGTGTGCTGCAGAGAATTTCTGTTTTGGTTTTGTCTTCTTACTGCCTTCCTTTGTCTGCCTATTATGGCAGTGTCATCAAATACTCTTATATTTGCTTTGTATTAATGCTTGTACCCTGCATCCTCTGTGCCCATGCTGTAGTACAGTTGTGTGATTAGCCAGCCTTCAGCAGAAGCAAAGGGAGCCTTGGCCATGTGTCATTTCTGAAATTGCATGATGTTCAGCTCTATCTCCCAGGGAAACTGTGGTTCACTTTCTGCTCTGGCCCTCTAAAAGGCCTCGTGTAGAGTGACTATGTTGGCTGGAAAGTCAGTGCTCACCTTGGTCCTGGGAGTGAGACTGGAAGCTATCCAGTCCCCTGCCATTGCAAGCTGAGACTGCAATTCTTCATTGTTCACCACTGAATATGCAGGATAAAAAGAAGATTTAATGAATTCTAGTAATTTCTAGTCTGTCCCTTCCTTTAGGCAGCAAAAGGTAATATAATCCATAAATATAAACATTTTCATTTTGACTGCTCTTTCTGATACTTCCGGTTTGTTTTGTTCAACCAGGATTTCCTTCTGAGTTTCCGAGAAGGTCTGTCTGTTTTTCTACTAGGGTTGAGGCTTGTGTCTGACCAGGAAAAAGAAAATTACATGAACTTCACTAGAATAAGAAGCAAAACCATAGGACTGATCATCTGAAGACAGTTTCTGGACGTAAGATTTAAAGAAAATAGGTAAAAAGATTGCCTGTAAAGACTGGTGTGGCCTCACTCTAAATCAGCTATGCTGTTGGAGCTGACCAACCCAGGCCACCCAAAACTTCTTTGTAGAACACGCAGCAAGGACATCCATGAGGATGGCCCACCCAAGTACAGTGGAAACCTGCTGACCCCAGGGCACTCACATGTACACTGCCTTCTGCTGAAGAAAATTTCCAAGTAAAGACTGGATTCCAATATTCAATTTCTGATTAAAAGGGAAAAATGTTTCTGGGTAAAGCAAGCACGCTCTGAAGAAATCAGAGGCAGACTTAGGCCCTGGGGGATTGACTCTATTCCTGTTACAGTCACTGCCTAAAAGACAGTAGTCAAGAAGTCATGTGGTGATTAACTGGCCTGAAGGAATCACAAAGTGTTAATGTGGAATTACCAATCCACAGGAGATTTTGGTAAAATGTGTTTCATGGGGAATGAATCACATGAAAAGCCTGTCTGGAATTCACCAGTGTTATGGAGGAAACACTGGATTCTGGCTGACTGAGGACACAATTGCAGGTGGCACAAAAATCAGAGGAATAGGAATTAACAGCTATGGAAGCACAGAGGGGAAAAAGCACACTGTGGCTCTTCTGTACCACAAAGGAGCAACCAAATAGTGAGAAAGCCTGGACCAAGGGGGTCTGTATCACTTCTGTGAGTGCTCAGGAGGCTTGTGCCAAAGGGTGTTCATGTCAAGGGAGCCCAAGGTGACATATTTGGGGCCACAGAATGCTGAGCACCCCAGCACCAGGAGTGTGGGATGGGACAGGAGGGCAGAGCCATGACAGATTCCCCTTGCCATCAGTGCCTGCTGCTGGGCTGGGGCCAACTGCAAAGAGCTGAGAGAGAGCAGTGGTGTGGGGAAGGAGACGGACACAGTACATTTAACTAATTGCAGAGAAAGGAAACAGGGAATTCAACCAGAGTCTGAGTGTGTATGTGAAGGGGAGGATACCTCAAATTGTGAGGCTCTTTAACAGATAAAGGCAGGACAAAATTTAGTTTCTCCAAGTTGAAGCCCCCCAAGTTTAGCACTGGGTACAATTAACTGCTGAAATGGAAGGAGTTGAGAGTCTCCAGCACCCGGAGTCCCCACACCAAAGCTGGGTGTTTCTTCCGGGGACAGATCTTTGCTCAAGCACAGATGGAGATCAAAGATTTTAGCAGCTGAACAAGAGTCCATAGCTCATGTTGTTGGAGAAAGGCAGCTATATCATCACCTAGTCTCTGCAGCTCTTCTGTCTGGATTTGTGATGGGCATGAAATAAGGATCAAGTCTACGGGTCAGTACTTGCTGGGACACTGTTTGCAGTCACAGATGAAAGTTATTATCATCATCATCACAATCATCATCATTGTCCCTATTCCTGCTACCGTTATTATTTGTACTACTGTAGATCAGGATCAATTTGTACTGAAGGCAGAAGGGACACTCTGTGGCAACTAAAGCAACAGTGTTTCCTGACCCAAAGAAAATTTCTGTGCCTGCTAACTAATAAAATGCTTAATAGAAATTGCCTATCAATCTTCCCTGCCCCCTCCCCTCTTCTCTTTTTTAATTAAATCCTTATGGATCTTATGGATTACAATAGTTTGCTATCAAAAAAACCCCAAACCTATGTCAGAAAAGCAACTATTTTATTTGGCTGTTTAACTGAATAGTGGTAAACCTAATCTCTACTGCCCAACTGGGTGTGTTTGGCTGTTCCTCAAACTAAAACAAGGCTCAGAAGATTAAAGTGGAGCTTGGCTCAAGATCAGGTGAATCAGCACATTTATTATGCCACAAAATGGCCTGCAGGATGGCCTTCTCTTCTGTAATTACACAGGGATTTTATGGTGTACAGGCAAAGGAAGTAATTTGATTTATCTGTTCTAATTAAATATATGATGTGAGGAAACAGTGATATGTCTGTTTAAAACATGCTTTAGGTTCTTTCGGTGAGAAAGTGAATGGGACTGTAAGTACTGTGCTTTAATGTGATGGTAACTTTCCCATTAATGCTCACAGTCTTAAATGTCATTTATGTAACAAACTCTAATGGCAGGTTTGGACTGGTATTTGAGGTGAAATTTCATGCAAAGAACAGTACTTACAGTTGTATGCATTTCCACGTTTTTATACTATGTGAACTTATTTTCCAACCTCTTGCAAGTCACTTGAGGTAAACCCTCATATCCATGAAAATGAAATGAAATTCTGTTGTTGCAGAACCAGGGCCAATTATGATATTTGGGAAAATTAATTCTCACCAACTGTAGTGGAAAGCAGGTCTTACCCACCTGTAGCCATGGTCTCTTTTAATTGGGAAACAGCAATGTTTCCTTGGAAGGAGTATTTGAACACTGACATTCAGTAATTTTTTTCTTATCTATAGGTGAGTGCCTGATCATGACAGTCCTGCCTTTGGTTTCAAAAGCCAAGGTCAGTCCTGAGCTTTTACAAGAGGGTGTTAGTAAGAAGAAGTAGAGAAGGAGAGGATTGCAATGAGTGAAGGGAAAGGATTTATGAAGTCAAATTGTCAAATACTGATTAAACATGTAACAAGAAATTTAATCAAGTTCTCCCACTGTGCCCGTCTTATTTAGGGCCAAGAGAAGCCGGAGAATTGTTTGGGGACACTCATTAAAAAAGTAGGGTCAGTGTTTTAAGACCATTAAGAGTGTGCCATCTTATCACAACACTATGTGTTTTGCAGGTCCTTTCACATATTTTTGTGTGACATTTTAAATGGGACTGGAATTCCTAAAACCTGTCCAGTCAGTGAAGAGTACCAATGCTCTAGAGGCAAAAATGGTTTTCTGCTCTAGATGCCTGTTTGCTGCAAGCTGGAACTATTATTTAATTATATGTCACTGGTTTGTAATGGTGTGAGTTTTGCAGAAGAACTTGATGTTCCAGCTGTTTAGGGAAGAGAAAATATGCTGTGAATTGTACGACAACTGGATTAGAGCTAGGCTTTGAGGGAGGAAATAGAACCTGAGGAAGTTTTGGTCCTGCTGACTGGTATCATGCCCAGGGAGCCATACCTGGCTAACAGCTTGTCCTGGGAACTTAAAATGAACATAAAAGAGAAAGGGTATTACCTGTACCATCCAGAAAGGCTTTGGCAACATTAGCCTGGAAAGCTACCAAGGGAAAATTATACCTCTGGAAGAAACGAATGACTTGCTCAACTCCTAAAGTTGGTAGTGCCAATGACTCAGAGAGCAGGGCATCTTGTTTATGTAGTTGAAAGCTTTCTGCTGACTGTGAGCAATGGATTTGCCAGGGCAGAGCCCATCCAAAACTTGCCAGCAAGCCAGGAGAAGGGTGAGGCAAGTACATCTGCTTCTGACTTTGAGGAAAGGGGTTCACAGGGTGAAACACCCACATAGGTGTCTGCTGGCTGTAGATTTATTCCCCAGTGCTGCTTGAGAGGAGCCCAAACTCCTTCCAATGTCTTTTGTGCTAATGCTTCTCCAGGATAACAAGAAAGGCTCCCATCTTCAGCTGCACCTTGTACCCTGAGGTGAGTGACATACAATTCATCCTCCACTGCCAGAAACTGTTATTCTCTGGAAAGTGATTGAGGGTGCCCTTGATTCCCTTGTCCAGGTTGTTGACAAAGGTGTTAAATCAGACTGGCCCAGACACTGAGCCCTCGGGAGTGCCACTTGTGACTGGCCACCAGGCCATGTAACTCCATTCACCGCCACTCTCTGAGCCCAGCCATCCAGACAGCTTTTCCCCTGGCAAAGAGTGCACCCATGCAAGCCAGTTCCTCCAGGAGAATGTTGTGGAAAATGGTATCAAACACTTTACTAAAGTCCAGGTAATACATCCACAGCCTTTTCCCTCATCCACTAAGTGGGTCACTCTGTAACAGAAGGAGATCAGGTTGGTCAAGCAAGGTTGGTTGACCTGCCTTTCATAAGTCCATGTTGGCTGAGCCTGATCCCCTGATTGTCCTGTACGTGAACTCAAGTTGTTCCACTCTATAACCTTCCTGGCACTGAGGTCAGGCTGACAGACAGACTTGTAGTTCCCCAGATCCTCCTTAAGACCCTTCTTATGGACGAGCATCACTTTTGCTAACTTCCAGTCAACTGGGTCCTCCCTGGTTAGACAAGACTGCTGGCAAACGATGGGAAGTGGCTTGGTGAGCAGTTCCATCAGCTCCCTTAGTACTCTTGGGTGGATCCCATCTGACCCCATAGATTTTTGCATTTCTGAGTGGTGTAGCATGTCACTGACCATTTCCCCTTGAATTGTGGGGGCTTCATTCTGCTCCTCATCACTGTCTTCCAGTTCAAGGGGCTTTGGACCACAGGCTAGTCCTCACTATTAAAGACTGAGGCAAAGAAGGCATTATACCTTAGCCTTTTTCTCATCCTTCGTCGCTATGTTTCCCCTTCATCCAGTTACGGATGGAGATTCTCCTTAGCCCTTCTTTTGTTGCTGATATATTTATAGAAACACTTTTATTGTCTTTTATAGCAACATCCAGATTAAATTCTAGTTCAGCATTGGTCCTTCTTAATTTCTTCAGGCATAATCTCCCAACATCCTTGTAATCCTCCTCAGTTGCCTGTCCCTTCTTTCAAGGATCATAAATTCTCTTTTCTTTCCTGAGTTCTAGCCAAAGCTGGAGCCCTGTTGTGGGCACTGATGTGGTTTTAACTTCAACACCTTGCTTCATCCCTACATCACTCTGCTCCCACATGAGAAACTTGTCCTTTTGTGCTTCAGATTTTGCTGGAGAGGCAGCTGTTTGTTACATGCTCTCAGTAGGATGACACACAATAGCATACAAAGGTGAGCTGATTCTGTGAGCTGGACGCCTGCCTCATAACTGGAGAGAGCCAGAAGACGTGGCATGAGGTGGTCTGACAGGACATAAAAGGTGTGTGAGAAGAAAGGCACTAGCTGCTATCAGATAAGTAGGTGTTTTACACCCACTGTGAAATAATCCATGGAGTGCTGCAGTGTGAGGTGCATGCCGTGAAACACCTGCAAAAGAGCAGTGCCAGGGATTACAGAGCTGCTCTGTATATTGAGCAAAACCTGTTGGAGGCAGAGATTTTTCTCACATCTCCATGCTAGTGATACAGAGACCAGGAGTCTGTCTTGCAGGCTGGGTATGAAATCCAAGTGTGGAAAACAGCTTTCTCATTCTCTCAACGCAAGACACAGGGATTTCCCATGTACCCAAACAGGAATCAGCTGTAATGGAAGGGCTGCAGGGGACTTTGTAGTTCAGGGGGTTTGCTTGTTACCTACTCTCCCCAGTCTCAACTGTGCTCACTGACACCAGCAAGGGCCTACTCATTCCCTCTGCCCTGAAGGCTGATCTGGTTCAGTCACTTGCTTTCCTAGGCATCCCAGGCTCCCTCAGACACCGTGGTGTTCCCTCTCTGCTGTCTGTGGCTGTGTGCACCCAAGCAGGGCACAGCTCAGTGGCACTCATGCATGCTGCTGTGGGCAGTGCCTGCTCCTGACTACTGGCTGCTTCCTCCTCTCTCTTCCAGCCTCTCTGGGCCTGCCTTGCTGGGTCTGTAAAACATTCTGCCTAATCACTTTCACCTAGTTTTAACCTATCTTGCTGTATATAAACTCAAACCTGCCCACCTACAGCTTTTGGTAAGGCTCATGTGGCACACCAAATGCTCTCCTGGAAGCCTTACTTGTTGTATGAAAGCTCTTCTCCCCATTCAGCTTAATCCTATTCCCCAGATTACTACTCCATTGCCTACCTCTGCTAACTGTGATAAAACATACACACTACTTCATTAGCTCACTGTGTGCACAGGGAATTTACTAGGGAGACTCATGGCATTGCTGCTAGTACTCCAGCCTCCTGCCTTTAATTACACTTTGCTAAATCCAAAACACTCCTTCCGATATGTGATCTTCTCTCTACTAATAGTACCTCTGACAGAAGGCCTTCTAGTACCACCTGTAGGATGCAGGTTGGCCACACCTGCAGTTTTATTTTTTCTCTGTCCTGCAGCGCTTCCATTTTTTTTACTTCCATCATGTGAAGCAGAAGAGGCAGGAAATCTAACATGTGGTGGGCCAGGGTTTGTCATCCTCAGGAGCTTTAGTCAGTTCAGCTGAACCACTGTTCAGCATGAGCACAGTGTTTGAGCATGGCTGGGGGCAAGCTCACATTCACAAACCTGGAATTTTCATTGCCCCACAAGGCCCATAGGGAAGGATAAAGTGAGTAAAATTACAGGTACACGTTTTATCCCCAAATTGTTTTGAACAACGACTCTGTGGACTGCATAATCCTTTCATCAATGATCATAAATAAGTATGGCACTAAATAGTCCATCATTACTGTTCCCTACCAGGGACTATGCACTAACACTCGTGACTGCTTGGAAGAGTTCTCCTACCCCTAATTTTAAGTTTCACCCAGTGGCTTAGCTCCTCTGTAAAAAAGAAGTACTTGAAGAAAAAGACCATGGTGAACACCCAGTGGCCTTACAAAGACGAAGTGCTTTAAGAAAACCCAGCTCTGATGTAGCCAGTTTTAAAAATTAATGATGTTTAATTATGGAATCTGTCCATATATATAGGGCGCATGTCTGTATACACAGAGAGAGAGAGCAATAAATACACCTACACCTTGCACACTTTACTGTTTCAGTTTTCCTGTTTAGATCATGTTTCAGCTAAGGTGCTTTTTCAGAAATTTCCCACCTCCTCCTTGACCTTCCTTCTTCATTATATTATAATAAGCATTCGTTGCAGCCTGATGGCATCTAGTTCAAATATCTAGCAAGATCAAACTCAGGAGAAAATAAATGGGAGCCACAAGGCCCTCTATAAAATAGACTACACCTTTCATGGACTGGAATGGATGTTTGTCAGTAATGAGGCACTGCAATTAAATGAAATAAGCCTTGGCAATAGGTCTGCCATATCTGCCTGTACAATGCTCCCTTAAGCAGCAACACTCCCATGGGAAATAAAGTATACAGCCTGTGCATTAGCCAGTCTTATTGTCTGTGTTCCTGCAGCTAAGGAACCCCCACCCCTGTCTCCCAAACAAAGGCCTTGTGCATGAAAGGTTTTGGGCGTCTCTGAAATTCGGGTGCAGTTCAGGAGCAGACACTGTCCGGGTCACGGTGACATGCCTGCCCTGGGGTGCAGGTGACTGCCATGGGGGAGAGACCTTGACTCTTCTCCTTCATTGGCTCTCCTGCTATGGAATCTTTCCCTTGCAGCACGCTTCAGCATCATGGGTATGATGTGAACGAAGTAATAGTAATAATAGCCATCATCATCATTGTCATCATCATCATCATCATCTAAACAGTGAAAAAGCATGCTGCTTTCCTAGGATGAAAAGTTTCAAACACAAGCTGTCCTTTTCTTGGGAAATTACTCAGTCTAACTCTTCGAGTGGCCATGGAGGTCTTTCATTATCCCTTATGATGATGGTGAGCTTTCCTATTACTGGGAAAGTCATGTGAGCCTGAGGAGAGCAAGAGCTCACTCTGGCGATAAAGCTGACATGAAAACTTCTCCCTTTGTCAAAATAGATGTTTTGGGGGAACTCAGTGCTTCTCAAGGATTTTCTTTTTCTTAAAGGCCATTGTCAGCCCACAACAATGTTGTGGGAGTGAAAGAGAAGAACTATTTTGTCAGTGTGCTTTTATCTAAAAGCACTGGATAGTTACCACTTTCCATATCCTTCTGAATCATCTGCAGTCCACAGTGTAGGAATTACTCACTTGCTTTTTGTTATCTTAGTGTAGTTTTTCTTAAATTAAGTGGTTATCAGACTGGAGAAAAAAAGACTAGAAATGTGTGAATTAATGGTTTGTAATTCTTTCACTTAATGGGAAAAATGAAAGCACAGCCTTCATAGTGTGTACAATGTATTGGTTTTATAGGTCTTACTTTTAAAAAATAATTTAGTCAAACTTAGCTTCAGAGTTTTCTTCGGAAAACAAATGTTTCAAACCATTTCCCAGATGTAACCAGCATTCTCAAATCTTTTCCAAACTGTTAGACTTGAGATTGCATTTTATTATAAAAAAGATGTTTAAAAAATTGCTTGTATCTTAAAGTGATGTAACACTTCAATAATTTCTGAGAATAAAACTATTAAACAGTTTTCTGCTATTAAATATGATGGTAAGGGTGGCAACATAGTATTGTACTCCAATGTAATTAAGTTCTTTCAATTTTCCCATGAAACTTCGCTGCTTCAAAGTGTATTGTCAGAAAAGGCTAACTTGTTCAAACTATGTAAATGCTCCAGAGTGTAATAGTCTCTGCACTACCCTCACTTTCATGTAATTAGTTATTTTGGCAGATTTTTCAAAACTAGAACTAAAAAAAAAAAAATATAGACAAAGGACTGGAAAGAGGTAGTTCAATAATGAGAATCTCAATTAGGATATAAAACAAATGGAAAATAAGAATAATAAAAATAGTAAAGGAATTAATAGCCTTTCATATGGAAGAAAAGTAGAGATGACAATATTGCTTAGGGTTTGAAGAGAAGGTGTATGCAAGGTGAAATGCTACAGGTACATGCAGTCAAGTATGGTTTGGAGGTCAGTTCAGCATCTTTTCCTAAAACAATAATGACATGAAAGTATTTAACAATATTCATTTGATCATTACTTTCACACTGCATATGTATAGGAAGTACTAAGATGCATCTCAGTTTGGTAGAGAACTCTAAGAATAGAATTAATAGACAGAATTAGTGAAATCCAAAATCAATTCAGGTACTTACCTAATAAAAGTAAGTACTAGAGAGAGCTGAAATGATCTATCTGTGTATGAGGTGTCTGCGTCCTGTCTCTCCACTGGGTTCACAACCGAGTGCTCTGTAGCGCGGTGGGAACTGCCGAGCCTCCCTCCTTCCTTGTCCGCAACAACACCTGGTGCTGACAGCTGTCGGGAAAGGGGAGCGCACTTGGTACAGTGGTCATTCCTGCAGTGCCATTGCAGAAGTCAGAAAACACCCAAATCAGTTGTCTAGAGAGAAAGAAAAAGAGCAAGAGACAAAAGAAGGAGTAAAAAGAGGAAAGAGAGGAAGTTAGGAAGAGATAAAGAGATGAAAAAAAGGACAGAAAGAGAAATAGAGAAATTGTGAAAGAAAGAAGGAATGAAAAAAGAGAAAGAGAGAGAGAGAGAAAGAGAGAGAGAGAGAGAGAGAAAGAAAGAAAGAAAGAAAGAAAGAGAAAGAAAAAGAAAGAAAAAAAGAAAAAAAGCTGAAGAGACAGATGCTCAGCTGATGTACACCAGCAGAGCTTCCCTGTCTTTAATGGGTCTATTCCAGCTGACACCAACGCACATCTTACCTGTGACATTTACACTTCCTAATCAAGTCAAACTTTGCAGTTTCCTGCAGGGAAAGACGAATGGTAAAATGCAGCTTTCAGTTACTCTGGAGGAATTGGGAGTCCTGTGAAGCTACCTCTCATCTTGAGACATAACACTCAGGCCACGCTCCTCATGGTGTGGGACATAGGGAGAGGTGTGCTCTTTTCAGCCTGGTGAGAGCTGAGGCTGAAGGATGTCTTTTAGCAGCTGCTAATTAATATAGTTAGCTAAATAATATGCACTGTTGCTGGTCTTCAGAGAAAAATTTTTGGGCTTTGTCACCAATGGAACAAGATGTTTTTTCCTAGTCTGAAGCCCAGCAGCAAATAAAAACATATGTAATGTGAGCACTTAGGTGATCAGAGCCCCAAAATAAAATAGGAGCTGCTTTACCTGTGACCTGGGATCTGAAAGGGTGATACTGTTAGCCCCTGGCAGTGGTGCTGATGCAGTCTCTGGACACACTAAATTTGCTAAATGAAGCCACTCAGCTGTTCATTTGTGCATTTCCCTGCAATTATCTGCTGTTTCAATATTTCTATAGGATTCTTGTCTTATCTGCTGAATTCTTAAAATAATAACTCTGTCTTGGCTGCAATGCCAATGGGTTATTTAAAGGAGTGTGCAGAGTTGCTGATAAAGGGGGAATCCCAAATACAGGCAAATCAATTTGAGATTCGTTCATGGTTGAACAGGCGAGAGCAAAAATATTGTTAATCATCTCAGATTATAATTTTCTTTAAAAACGGATTAGGTTTTCATGACCCACAGCATTTATTTTAAACAGACATTCTTCTTAAAAAGGTGTCTCTGCTTTTGGGTGGGTCTGTTTCGCTGAGTTTGAGGATACATTATCAACATGGTGTGAGAGAATAAGTAATTTAGTTAAAGATCTCAAAATATGAGATTTGCTTGCATCTGGGATAAGGATGTTATTTTGCTATTTTAGCAGAAGAATGTACCCATCAGAATAAGGTATCCTATCACCATTAGGGCAGTTCATCACTTAAGAACTGTTCTTTTATAAATAAGTTTATTTTTCCTTCTGCAATTTGTGTACTTAGAACTCATACTCCTTTAGGTAGGGACCATATCTCATTAGGGCCAGGTATAACTGAATGTGCACATATATTCATTTTGATTTCTGGTATATAAAACAGTCTTTGAAAACAACTATCTTTGCAGCTATGCTGTCATGGAACACTGGTTTCATTTAATCTTTTTTTCTGATCCTTTTCATACACATTGCAACTCTTTTATTTGTTACTCACTGAAGCTCATCCTGAGTATGTTAACAGCACATTAAATTCCTGTCCTGCTCTGGTTTCACACTGAAAGGGGCAGCTCTCAGTGCAGACCTATGCCCTGATGATCCCCAGTCCCAAGCTGGTGATTTGTGGAGTTCTTCTTTTGGTCTTTCCATGGGGATTCTGTCTGTCTGAATCCTCTCCCAAAACTGGGGGTGCCTGACATAGGGAACATCTACCTTCAAAATTGTGCTGTATCATTTAAATGTAGCCATATAATCTGAAGACACTTTTTGTTCAGTTTTAGAAGTTATATACATCAGTTGAAGGTGGTGATAAACACAATTAACTAGGCTGATATAAACCTTGTTTAAATCAAATTAAGTGCATTTCTGCAGCAGTTAGCATCTATTTCATTAACTGTGATTAAAAACTGCTTGGGAGTTAAATTGGTGTGACTTTGAATATAGATAAAGCCAAGGGAAGACAGAACTGGCAGCTGAGCCTGAACCAGACTGGAAAGTTTGGAGTTTTTCTTTGTAGCCCGAACACCAGAGCTTTGTTTCTTTTAATTAAAACTGGGATCCTGCAGAATGTAATGGATGTTGTTTAGAAAAGCTGCCTGCTTGTTTCTGATAATTGGATTTTTCTAGCCCAGATTAATATCCTACTATGCCATTTCACTGGGTCCAAGAGGATTCCTCCAAATAATTAAAAAACTAGTGTTGAAGACTATAACCACCTCATTAAGATAAACTTACAACAACATCTTCGGTTCAAATAAGGAGTTCCTTTCTTTTTTTCTGGAAAGAGGCCACAGTTTGTTTAGCTTGGCAGTGACAAGAAACTGATTTTTATGTGTGCAACAAAGTTCTTTAAGCCATTACTGCTGAATCATTGTGTCTCAAGTAACATGAAATTGGACCAGTAAGCTTTGACTAATTTTGAGATGGTTACAACAAACAAAGTAATGCAAAATAAAATACAAGTGAAAGTGTAAATATTTTCAGAGAACTTCTGGCATGTAGTCTTACACCAAACAGAGACTGATAAACACATCTGCCAATACTTGATGCTAGAAGTAATGTTTACTCTGTTTATTCATCAAAATTATGTTATAATTCTGTTGTTTATGTTTAATATATTATGTAGCAATATAGGTAGTCATGCTTATTAAGATAAAGGATAGCTTGCTATATGATCAGCTGATATTGTAATAACAGATCTAACTCACTTGCCATTTTTTGTTAGTTAGTCTGCATTTTGTTTCTAAAAGAGTGATAAGGAAAATTTTGATATAATTTAGCCCTAAAAAAATATACAACCTAGGAAAGCTGGCTAGCAAATCTAGGAAGAAGCTGTTGGAAAACTTCAGCAGAAAAATATTTGCATAGTGGAGGACAATGGGAGGGGTAAAAATGGCAGTGTGAATGTTTAAAAAATAAAGGAAAACGACCAGAGCTGTATCAATGAACAGGGTCAGAGAGTCATCTACCTTTGGTGGCCAAGAAGGCCAATGGAGTCCTGGGGGGCATTAGGAAGAGCATTGCCAGCAGGTCAAGGGAGGTGATCCTGCCCCTCTGCTCAGCCCTGGTGAGGCACATCTGGAGTGCTGGGTCCAGTTCTGGGCTCCTCAGAACAAGGGAGATATGGAACTCCTGGAGTGAGTCCAGTGAAGGGTGACAAAGATGAGGAAGGGACTGGAGCACCTCTCTTTTGAGGAAAGGCTGAGGGAGCTGGGCCTGTTCAGCCTTGAGAAGAGACACTGGGAGGGGACCTAATCACTGTCTATGAGTGCTTGAAGGGAGGGTGCCAAGAGGATGGAGCCAGGCTCTGCTCAGTGGTGCTGAGCAATAGGACAAGAGGCAATGGACAGAAACTGATGCACAGCAAGTTCCACCTGAATGTGAGGAAGAACTTCTTTACTGTGTGGGTGACTGAGCACTGGAACAGATTGTCCAGAGATGTAGTGGAGTCTCCCTCACTGCAGACATTCCAGAATCATCTAGATGAAATCCTGTGCCATGTGCTCTTGGATGACCCTGCTTGAGCAATGAGGTTGGGCCAGATGAGCCATTGCGGTCCTCGCCAACCAGACCCATTCTGAAAGTTGTGCATTCTTGTG
Organism: Climacteris rufus; assembly: GCA_013398175.1. Taxonomy (NCBI): domain Eukaryota; kingdom Metazoa; phylum Chordata; class Aves; order Passeriformes; family Climacteridae; genus Climacteris; species Climacteris rufus. The sequence goes on along the minus strand of VZRZ01006207.1, from coordinate 1,120,031 downwards.
CTTATCACATAGGTGAGTCACTGAGGCTCTGCTTAAAACAGGCTACTAAGGTACAAAACTAAGTTTAAATCTAAGAGAAGACTGAGTGTGCTTGCACCTGTTGAAATCTTAAGAGGCTGACAGGGGCTTCCCCTGCTTTGTGAGAGCTGGTTTTTGACTGACACTTATGCAGTGCATAGTTTACTCAGAACTTGTTCCCAGTGAAAAGTTCACACCAAAAGCTGTTAAGTCCAGTAATATAATATTTACAGAGGTAAATTGTTGGTGTGTACTAATAGAAATCTATTATTTTAAAGCAATATTTTAAAAATTTCTTCTTTCTGGCTCCGATCATCTGCAATAGCTTGTTTACTATATAGATCGTCTGTCTGGACTTCTGCAAGGCCTTTGTCATGGCCATCCACAACATTCTTATCTTTCAGTTGGAGAGAGATGAATTTGATGGGTGACCTGGTTCAGTGGATGAGGAATTTGTTGGATTGTTGCAATCACAGGGTACTGGTCAGTGGCTCAGTGTCCTGATGGAGATCAGTGACAAGTGATCCTTGGGGGTCCATACTGGGACCAGCAGTGTTTAACGTCTCCACCAGTCACATAGACAAAGGGATCGATTGCACTCTCAGCAAATTTGCAGGTGACACCAAGCTCCTGAAGAGCAGGATGCCATCCAGAGGGAAATGGACAAGCCTGAAAAGTGGGGCCATTTAACAAGACCAAGTTCAAGGTTCTGCACCTGGGTTAGGGCAATCCCTGGTGTCAATGCAGGCTGGGGATGAACAGACTGAGAGCAGCTCTGCCAAGAAGGACTTGGAGTTGCTGGTGGATACAAAGCTGGATATGAGTTGGCAATGTGCACTTACAGCCCAGAAAGCCAATCAATATCCTGGACTCCATCAAAAGAAGACTGGCCAGCAGGTCAAGGGCTCAGGTCTACTCTGCTCTGGTGAGACCCCACCTGCAGTACTGCATCCAGCTCTGGGGTCCTCAGCACAGGAAGGACATTGAACAGTTTGAGTCCAGCAAAGGGCCACAGAAATGTTCAGAGGGCTGGAGCACCTCACCTGTGAAGACAGGCTGAGAGTCAGGGCTGTTCAGCCTGGAGAAGAGAAGGCTCTGGGAAGACCTTATTGTGGCCTTTCAGTACCTAAAGGCAACCTTTAAGAAAGACATGGACAAACTTTCTAGCAGGGCTGATCATGAAAAGACAGTGGGTAATGGTTTTAAACCAAAAGAGGTTTAGATTTAGGTTAGATATAGGAAGGTGTTTCTTATGATGAGAGTGCAGAAACAAACACTGGCACAGGTTGCCCAGAGAGGTCATAGAAGACCCATCCCTGGAAACATGCTAAACATAACACACGTACTTAAAAGAATATAAGGAAAGCAGTGATGATATTTGTAATTCAGAAAGTGAAGGAAGCAACCTCACACAGAGTAGTTAAGGGCTGTAATTTACTCTCAGTTAGGCTGTGTTACAGCTTTGTAGCAAGGTAGGGACTAGATGTCTCTTTCTGTGTGACTTATCTCAGGTATTTTTTTTGGGCCACATAGTTTCATAGTGTGTTTTAAATAACTCTTATGGAGATTGCATGTGCTGGATGAACTAGGCAGGTTCCAAAGGGTATTTGAAAACACTTTCCTCCAGGTGTCAGTTGAAAAGTGAGGGGTAATGAAGGTGTTAGGTGCCAGTGGGCTCAGTGATTCTATCTGAAATACCTGCACATTTGCCTGTTTTTTGAGGCATTTGTTTGCAGGGTGTAAGAAACTCATATAATGATCTATTCTAAATGAGAAGTGCAATCTATATGCAAAATACATACATTTTATCTTCATTCTAAGGATATTTTCTAGAGATTTTGTGTCAGAAGATAATGTGTGAGAACATTGGCCTGAGGCCAGCTCAGTGAGTCAATCTAGTGTGCTGTCTGAAGAGGTGGCATGTGGTAGATGACTGCATAGGAGGAGGATAGAAAGTAGGGTGTTTTCTATGCTGTTCCTTTCCCTGGTAAACAGTTTTAGCTGCTGGCCACAGGTATGCTAGAGACTTCCAGAGGCGTGAGCTGTATCCAGACCATTCTGTTCAGCATACTCTTTTGGATGTGCCCTCCACAAATTGGTTTAACCTTTCAGAAAGCATTTATACTTTTTCAGTCACAACATGCTGTGGGAATTAATCCTGCATTTAACATGTGGGATGTCCCTCTTTCCTTGTATTGTTGTAATTCCCACTTGTCCTGTGTTCACCTGCAGAGATCCTGGGGTGTCAGTGCTCAGGATTTCTCCACTTTCTTCCCAGCAGTGCTCAGGCTAAAGCACTCACTACTCTACATGCTGTGTTTTTCTGCATGCCAGACTGCCACATGCTGACAAATACCTGCCAGCAGCTATGGGTTTTGTCCTGGGAAATTCCAGGTAAACATGATCCTTCAGCCTCTTGCAGGTAACAGCTGCTACTTTTGCTCAAAGGGAATTCCCACTGACTTTGATCTGTAGGAGAGGACATCACCCCTGTTTTGCTTCACTACAGTGAGGTAGGACAGTAGCTAAAGTATTTGTCAAGGACATGTGATACAGTAATTTCACAAAGAGCAGGTCAGACTTTTCCACTGCTTACCTTAGTCATACACATTTTGCTCTTAAAAAAGTTCTTCCCTATGCACTCCAGTGAAAGTACAGCTGGAGCCTGAGACAAAACACAGCAAGCAAGGATAGGACAAATACCATGTTATTTTTCTGGGACGACCTGTGGAAATCTGAACATGTTGGATTTTGGCCTTCTTACCTTCTAAATTTGCTGTCTTCAGTGCAAGGAAAAGCACTGAAGCTTTTAGGTCTGTTTTTCATTGCACAATGAAGAAATATGATTTGTTAAAACAAAAAAATTATTAGATGTGCTTTCTTTAGGCATGATGTACTAGCCAACCTTCTGTGCTTATCTTGTGCTAGGGACTGTAAAAATGTGTAGTAAGACTGGTCACCCAAGGGAGCTTAACAAACACATCCCGAAAAGTGGGTGAGGCAAGAGACAGTAGCTGAATGGTCAGGAAAAGGAAAAGAAAGGTAATAAATAGGGCATGAAGCACAAAATTCCTAGTTAGTTGTGTGACACAGCTGCATTGACCATTTATACTAACCCTTGTGGACTTTTAGCATCAAAGTTTTGATATTTTATGTCATTCTGGCCTCACTGAGGCACAAAGATCCTTTCAGGTCCTTGTATTCTCCAAGCCTGGTGTGTGTGTGTCAAACAGACAGTCACTTAGACAAGGTAGCATCCCGCCTTCTGAGCATCAGGGAAAGATCCTGGGGATTGTGTAAGGGCATTTTCTCTGTGCAGACATCTGATAATATTATTTAACATTGAAAAAGACCTCCTGGAATACAAAGGTCTATTGAGAAAGCCCAAAAATTTCCAGGTGCTTTTAGAAGACAGGGTGCCAATGCAGAAATGTGGGCATTTGAGTGTGTACTCGAATTCACAAGTACTTGTGAGAGGAGCTTCCCTGTGGTAATACTGCTCCTGCACAGCCATGATCTCAGGTGTGAGAAGAGTTGCTGAGTGCCAGTGAACATTTAGACCCATTCCAATTCTGCACTGTTCATTGTCATTTTATGGATAGATCCTGCCACTATGCTGCTGTCCTTGGCCTTGGAGAGTTTCAGGGGAGTCTTTGCCTCATGTTTAAAGGCCAAGGCCACTAACCAGGGTCAGACATACCCTGTTGTGAGCCATGTCCCAACCCTGAGCTTGCTATGTGACTATTACCTGGTTTGCTGAGTCTTGTTTCTGTCTCTGCTAAGACGGAAACAGCAGCATTTCTGCACCTCACAGTGGGAATACCTTTTATTCTCTCAGCATGTTGTCTTTGTCATCTTATAAATTCTGACAGGACAAAACCTAGGGACTTTTATACATTTACCTGCTCTGGTTGACTGAAGCAATAGCAGCAGGTCCAGCCATGCTGCTGGTAGTCTGGCAGTCCTGGAGCTGCAGACGGTTCACCCACATGTGGGCAGCCCTCCTGTCTGCACACTGTGCACCTAATGAGAGCCAACTCTGTACTGTATAAGACTGATTAGACCGTGTGGCACAAGTTTCTGAAAGGCAGAAGCCCCTTGCGGGTGTTGGCCAATATTTCTGTGCTCTTAGGGCCAGTGTGATGGCTGGGACGGACGCAGCCTGGGGTGGACTGAGCACTTGCACTGGGCTGTTGCAGACAGCGGGTTGGATCTGCTGCAAAACTGATCCCCAGCTGCCACCTGCTGAGCCTGGAGGAAACACACAGCAGAAATGCCTGCCTGTTTGCCAGGCTTCCTTGGGCCAGGACCTAAAGCCATCACTGTGCCAAAATCCAAGTCAATAAGAGCAGATGCTAAACACAGTGTGAATGAAAATCAGCCCACTTCTTCAGGTGCCCAAACAGGAAGAGGGGGTGCTGACTGTAGAACCATGGCCTGAATTGCTGGTCTGGGGGTGCAGTCAAGAAGTCCACAGAGTGAGAAAAATACAATGTAGTAGAAGATAACAGCTTATAGTAATCCTTTACATGAAATCATAAAAATAAAATGCTACTATGTTGTCTAATTATAGGAAGAGGAACTCATCAAGGGACTTTTGAAATCATAAAGATGCTACTGCAGCATTAGCTGCAAGAGAAAAACTTCCTTTTTCCTTAAATAAATGCAATACCTTCATGATATAAATCAAATTCAGCTCAAGTACAAGTGCACACCAGTACTTTAGAAAGCTGGATTTTGTTTGGTAATGTGATGCTATACTAAACTTATTGCTCATTTTCAACTGATTTGTGTAGTTTGCAAAATACACCACAGATCCTCATACTTAAAATAAAGACAATACTTACCCTCCTATAAGCAAGGCTATTTTGCCATACATGTTTACAATGTCCAACAAAATGGGATCTAATAATAATTTATGATGTCTGGAGAGTAGTGTGAAGTGAAGACTGCACTGACCTAATTTGTGCAGACCAGGTATGTTTCATTTTTTAAATAGTGCTAGAGAAAAAAAATAAGGAGAATTGAAACAAACAAATTAATGAACAACCACTACAACAACACAACAAGAGCAAAAAACTGTGGTTCTGTCTACATCTAACAAACCTCTAATGCCACCTGCTGAGGAAACACTGAAAATGAGAATGCAGTCTCCAGCAGACTACTGATAGAATTATCCTTGTTACTGATTTACTTTGTTACTGATTTACTTTAAAAATTCATATGAGACATTTATGTTAAAAAAAGTTTAAAAGATTTTGTGAAAATTAGATGAGCAACTCTGACTAATCAAGAGGGTGTACTTTTAAATATTCAAAGGATAGGAGTTTTTCAACTGTACTCCAGACACTGACTCCTTGTAATCCAGAAACTGTCCTATTATTTTCTCTTTCTTCACTCCTAAAATAGCAATAAAAAAAATTATCCTAAAATTCATTTGCATTTTTTAATGTGCAAAGAATAGCTTATTAGCATCATTGATTCCTTAAGGACATCACTTTAGCACTCAGCAATAAAGGAAAACAGCCATTTTCTTAAGCAAGCCCCATTATAGAGCAAGTGCATACAATCCTAAATGCAGCACTGATTCTTCTTAAGAGAAAATAGAAATAGGAAAGCAATGGGGCCTATTTTTTAATATCCTTAAAATGTTTTATGCCAGCATGAACCTGCTGATACCTGCAAAGGTGTTCTTCATATTCAGCTGGCACTTCCTGTGCATCACTTTCTGTCCACTGCCTTCCATCCTATTGCTCAGCACCACTGAGCAGAGCCTGGCTCCATCCTCTTGGCACCCTCCCTTCAAGCACTCATAGACAGTGATTAGGTCCCCTCCCAGTGTCTCTTCTCAAGGCTGAACAGGCCCAGCTCCCTCAGCCTTTCCTCAAAAGAGAGATGCTGCAGTCCCTTCATCATCTTTGTCACCCTTCATTGGACTCACTCCAGGAGCTCCATGTCTCGCTTGTCCTGAGGAGCCCAGAACTGGACCCAGCACTCCAGATGTGCCTCACCAGGGCTGAGTAGAGGGGCCCTTGACCTACTGGCAATGCTCTTCCTAATGTCCCCCAGGACTCCATTGGCCCTCTTGGCCTCAAGGACACTGCTGGCTCACGGATGGCTTGTTGCTCACCATGACTCCCAGGTCCTTCTCCCCAGAGCTGCTTTCCAGCAGGTCAGCCCCAGCCTGTCCTGGTGCCTGGGATTGTTCCTCCCCAGGTGCAGGACCCTGCATTTGCCTTTCTGGAATTTAAGCCTGGTCATTTCTGCACATCTCTCCAGCCTGTTGAGGTCCTTTGGAAGGGCTGCACAGCCCGCTGGGCTATCAGCCACTCCTCCCAGCTTTGTGTTGTCAGTGAACTCACTGAGGAGGCATCTGCCCCTTCATCGAAGTCACTGATGAACAAGTTAAATCTTTGGAGGACTCCTCTAGTGACAGGCCTTCAACTAGACCCTGTGCCACCAATCACAACGGTTTGGGACGTGCCATTCAGCCAGCTCTCAATCCATCTCATTGCCTACTCATCCAGTCCACACTTCTTGAGTTTGCCTATGAGCATATTGTGAGAGAAAGTGTCAAATGGAGAATCCGGGCCAATAATAATTCTTCTTGGCAGAGTATTATGAAATCATTACACAGTATTCAAAATCATCATCTTTGCTCATCATTCTGGTAATGGCACTTAAGCTGCAGAGAAGGCTGTTAAGTCAATCTAGAAACTGCCAAGGTTTGTAAAATGTGGCAAATGCAGATCCTAAAGCCAAAGGGATTTTTCTGTGCATTTTGCCTACATCTCTTGCATGCTGTTCACCCTGCAAATATGTACAAACACTACTGCTCTATAGAAAAGAGAAAACCAAATGGACAGAGCACCATTAAACTGGGGGTACAGTATTCAAAATAAAACAAATAGAAATTGTTAACTAGATAGATTAATCTCAGAGTAAAGTGTCTGTAAACTAGGGGCTTGTTTTCATTTTGAGATACAGCATAGGAATACAGTGTAAAACCGTAATAATATAATAGTAAGATGAACCTCTTCCTGCAACAGTAGCATTTTTTCAAACAGATGTATAATGTCACAAAGTATCAGGCTTTAAAGATAACAAATACATCAAAGTAGCTTAGACATCAAGTTGTTAGGCACCTTTTAAAATACTTTCAGATAAAAGGGATGGAAGCAGAAAAGTGTTTTTACCCAGTTAAATTTACTGAAAGAAAAATAAACAAGCTATTTGTGTCGTTTATGCATTTTCTTCCTGAAAGGAAAAAAAAGGACTTAGAACATTCAGGACCCTTCTCATTTAAATGTCTGAAACAAAACACAATGGAAGGCATCAACGGTTCGGAAAACAAAGGCTGTCAGTCCATCCGCTGCAGACTTCCTGATAAATCCTAACCCCAGTGAGGTTTAACAGACCACAGCATTAACAGCAAAGACCACCCCAAAAGCAGCACAAATTAAAACTGTTAGGCCTGACTTTATCAAACAGACAGACCTGCAACACATTAGTGTGCAGATGAAAACAGCAACTTCGAGGATACTTGGCCTAATAAATGAAAAGTATAAAAGAGAAAAATTTACTGAGACTCTTTACACATAGTAGAAGAAGTAACAAAACAGGTATTTGAGTTGATGTATTTTGAAATGTAATGGTTTCACTTGCAGTTGGACCTTTCTGTTACACTGGTCACTGCTTCAGGAAAATGGTCTTTCCACATCTGCCTGAATGCCTGAATGCAGTACCATTGAGCAGACTCAGAAACAACACAAGCAAATAAAACTTTGCTCATCTGATGCTCACCAGGGTGGATTCTGATTGGAAAGCATAATAAGTTGAAATGCTTTCCACTTCATCTTCATGTTTTCCATCTTCATTTCTGAGGGGAAAAAAAAGCCGTAACTATTCTAAGTGACTCCCTAAAATCACTGAAAAGTAGGAAAAAACTTTCTTAACTCTTTGATCTAAAGCATAGATCTTAGATTACCACAGTCATACAAACTCAGGTACAACCCTGTACCTCACTGGCCCTGTACTTTATTGCATGAGCTGGAGTCACCATTCCTGGAGGTGCTGAAGGACAGACTGGATGTGGCACTCAGTGACATGGTCTGGTTGACAAGGTGGTGTCTGGTCACAGGTTGGACTTGAGGATCTCAGAGATATTTCCAACCTAATTGATCCTGTGGTTCTGTGACTTTTGCAATATTGACGGTGTAGCCAAAGAAACACTTCCAGGGCAAATACAAAAAAGAACTTAACAAAAATGTGCGTTCATAGATTAAATACTTTGAATAAAATGTATATTAAAATTAAGTTGAAGGTAACATATGTAGTTTCTTCCATGTTGCCTAGTCATGTTATTCCCAAACTATAAATAAGTTGGATTTTCTCAGTGTGATTAAGTTGTTTGTGAATACATTTGCCATAGAAATTATAATGGCCAGTGACAGACTGAACACACACTGGGAAACTACTGAAATGATGAGTAGTGTTTGGTCTTCCTCCCAACATACACTTTTTAAGTCAAGTAATCAGCAACACTGATTTTGTTTTTAATCATCAACACTTTGAAGAAAAGTGTCTTAGATATGATATTTGAAACTTGTCTTATAAACCTTCATAACTGTAGGTGGTTAAGAGAGGGTTTCGTTTGGAGGCTTTTTTTTTTTCTATTTTCTTCTTTTTTCCCCCAACATCCATATTTTTCTTTTTTTAATAACAAATTTGCCTAGTCCATGTGATATGAATGTAAGTTTCTTTGGAGGAAAGACCATATAAAGCAAGCACGTGCTTGCAGCACATAGCTGCTGTGAAGCTGGTACTTAACATGATCTTGAAAGAAAAGATGGGTGTCTTCCAGGAGTTTTTATTGAGCTCCTCTGCCAACTTCATCCCAAATGCTACATATTGTTGTGACTCAGCAAGACATGTGACTCAGAAGATACGGAGCTGACAAAACAGAGGATGAAGATCAATCAGCTGAGGAAAGAGAAGTGGAAGGCAGAAGTCACTTGCAGATGATCTTACAGACACGGGCATACAAATCTTAGTTAAACTTGTGAAGGTCCACTTATGTAAATGACATTATTCCTATGTTAAATCAGACCCTATGAGATGTTATCATCTGGTCTTTGGTGAAGTGCTGACTTGAGAAACATGGCTTGCGCTTTTGAAGTACTAAAATTTAATATATTAGCACCATAATTTAATTTCATTTTTTATAGGTACATTTTTTCTAGCATTTGAGGGCCATTCAGCAGAAGGCTCTCATGCAACTTTGTTTTTAGTAGATGAAATAAAAAGTCAAAATATGCTATATGGAGCAGGCAACGTGATTCTCTGTTCTAGGTCCCTTGCAACATAGGCAAAAAGTTGCAGTTTTAGCTTTAGGCACAGCTGACATCATCTCTGCATTGTTGTGTCTCTTGTATGTGCAGAGCCTGATCTAGAAAGCAGGGTATAATGGAGACAATCGCACTGCAAGGCTGAGAGCAAAAGCTGTGCACAAAAGAACCGTACATGCTACGTACAGCAGAGATACATTGCCCTTCTGTTTGTTGCACTTCTCAACATGTTCAGATGATTTCCAGATGAGTTTTGTTAGTATAGAATTAAAGGGAGGATTTTAATTTTTTAAAAAGGCCTCATGATAACCTGGCACAATTTAGAGCCAAAGCTGAAAAACAAATCGCTACATATGTGAACAGGAGAAATTGCTGTGATGGACCAGACCACACCAATTTAGTTCAAAGCCCTGTTACTGGTGTTGTCATGTAAGAGAAGCCTCAGAGGAAAAGACAAACTGAACTGGTTCAGGTAAGCTGGGGCACAGCAAGTTGTTCGTTGTCTTAAACCTTAAGCTGTAGGCAGTATGAAAACCTTAACCTTAATCCAAACACCTTCTCTCTTTGCATTAATTCAGTACCATAATGAAAGGTACTTCTTTCCTATATAAATTATTCAGGTCACCTTCTAACATCCCTAACTTTTTGCTGAAGTTTTTCAAGTGTGTGAGAAAACACCCTCATTTCTGAGGCTGTCACTGTGCAGCTTAATGCCTTACATATACAAAGCTTTCTCCACAAGAATAGAAGTGCTGTGCTGCGCAGATGTGTGATGCTTCAGACAGCTTGCTGGCATGGCCAAGTGCCCATGAGAGAGGCTGATGCCCTACCCTCATCTGCAGTACCTTTAAGTACCTTTGTACCTCTTTCCATCTCCATATGTCCATAAAATGGACAATTTGTTCTATGACCCAAGAGAAAACTGCGGGGGAGCAGCTTGCTTTTCTGCAGCTGAGAAAGCCACGAGGTGAGCAACCTCCCACTCTCCCCTCTCCCAAGTCACAGAGGGCAGTTTAGCAAAAGCTCAGATATGGCTTTGTACACCCATAACCTGCCAGCATGAGTCCCCTGGACTTGAGATTTCTGTATTTAAGAATTTTCTCTGCTTTGAAGTCAGTTCTTTTGCTGTTGCAGCAGCCAGTGCCATAACATCAGGCCACGTAGGCTTATCTGAGTTGGCATTGAGCCTGGCTAGTCAGGTTCAACTACCAGTGAACTGCAGCTGGCAATTCAACACACACAGTCTGGCCATGAATCTTCATCAATACATATTTACATTCCAGCCTCTGTTTGACATCACAGACTATACCCAGTCACCATATCTAAACATGAGGTCGTGGATTTTGAAACCTAATTCTGTGCTATTTTAAGAAACAAAGAGAACTCCTGCCCTCTCTCGTAAACCACGTCTAAAAGGTATTTATCCACAGCAATACAGAGTGGTCAAACATATGTTTTATAAACAAAGTACTTTTATTAAACTAGTACATGAGTTATTTTAAATCAAGAATTAAAATACAGTTGGTATTAAACTATTGTTTCAGTTCATTTCACTAAAGTCAAAGTTACTGTGGCTTAACCTCAGGAGGTAATATTTATCTGGAAAAAAAGGTTTTAAAAAATATAAATGGAATTTCTTTTTCCTCTTTTTATTTAGCATGCTTTGGCAATATAGTTTAAACTAGACAACCTAGCTAACTGAGCATAATACTAAGCAAAACCAGAACTTAAGGGGTTATTAGACTGTTTTATTGATTTGTTCTGATGTGAAAATTATCCCATCACTACATTTATATTTCCAATTTACTAGATGTAATTATTTTTCACTACCCTTTCTGCAAGAGCTCCAAGTAAAATATCTTGAGTATTTAGATATACTCCAGATACCTAATCCAACTCATTGGGTAACTGCTTCTAGGAAGGGCTATAGCTAAAATCTTCTATTGTTTCTTCTTGTTTTATAGAAGCATCATAACAGTGTTTCCCTCTCTGGACACCAGTAGCCACATCCAGCCTGGTACAGTACTCAGAAATGGAAAAATATACTGGGGTGTGGCCTCTACAGACCACACTGTCACCTGAGTGCTCTGTTACTGGGGTTTTCCACAGAGTCAGAGATGCGAGGAAACAGCTGTTCCCGTGCAAAACCAAGAGCAGTCTCTTCTAAAACAAGAGACCCTTTATACAATAAGCAGGCTCAGCATGCCACTTCAGGATGTCTTGCAGTGGCAAGACAACCTGAGTCTCAATTTAGATTAAAAATTGTATATATATGGCAAATACATATACATATATATATATCCTTCAAGCCCACAGACTGACTTGTGAATTATTACTATTTGTTATTTTAAATATCATCTCTACTAGAAACCTCAATCTGACCTAAGTTCTACTACCCTGTAGCTCCTTTGGGATGCTGTTGTAAGAAAAGTTGTTGCTCTGCTATCAGATGATACAGTTAGATCACTTCAGGGATCCTTCTAATCTTTTCGATACATTTCTATTTTTACACAGAATCCCTCATAGTCTCAATGACCTTCATTATTTTTCTCTCAATCCTTGGTTATAAAAAATGTTATTAGTAATGCTTCGCTCATCAGCTAAACCACTGACTGTTTTCATGCTCTTCAAATGCAAAACAAAATCTTACCTTAGGCCTCTTCCTTCAGTAAGAAAGGTGTGTCAAGTCAGTCCCACTGGCTCAGTTACTCTACGGCTGTAATTGGATCATTTTCAGCATATGCTCATTTCCTCTAAGGAACAGGTGGGGTCTCTCTCTTCATTGATCCTGATGTCTCCACACTCTTGGGTAGGTAAGACAAGGAACCTGGACTGCTTTACCTTTTTTTAAGGGACAATTGGGGGTAGGGGTTCCACATTTAATGAGTATTTATTTTCTTTTTTCCCCTTATCAATGTAAGAGCAACATATATTGATCCAACCTAAACTCCTTGTCAAATAATTTAACCCAGACCAGTAATAGCCTCCTCTACACTGACTCTATCATCCTATGCCAGACTTAACTGCATTAACTTAGGCTCCTTTGCTTAACTTGACAAGAATGTTTCTCATATATAGATTTCTTCTATGTACCCATTTCATGGTAGGTTTCTATACTTTTTATTGCTGCCTACATGTCAGACACTTTTCTGCCAGCAGCCCAATATTCCTGTTCTCAAAAGATTTGTCATGGATTTACTCTAAAATAAAAAATTTGATTGTTCATAAACGATCTGATATTCATGCCAGTGTATATATAGCAAATAAGGTTGAAAACCACAGATTTTCCAACAACTGTTTACATTTTCATTTAATATGAGAATACCTTCCCCTTATATAGTAAGAATATGAGGTACAGAAAAAATAAATTAATATAATGATCTGGGAAAGAGAAATCTTACTGTTTTACAGAGTCATCTCCTACATGTAGTAGAAATATCACATATACCTTATAAAGTTGTACACAGTACTGTAATATATATGACATAATTTTCCAGTTTCCTGAAAGAGAGTCATGAAAGCCATTTACAGACAACTAGCTCGTATTTTCTCCAGAACAAATCACATGAATTACATGTGGAAACTGGAGTAAGGAGGGATTATATAGCAGTGCCATTAAAACAGTCAAAAAAAGCACTGATCCTACAGTTGAATCTGAGTAGTCACACATCTGAGCAAGACCAAGAAGTTTCTCAAAAAAGGCTGATTCAAAATAAAATCAGACAGAACAATGATATTAGCTTTTGAAGAGTTTGACAGTACAGTAACACCATTGAAAATATCCCTGTTTTATCCATTCCAAGAAAAATCACAATCTGAATTACAAGTATACTGCATGTCTGCATAAGCACCAAGATAATATAAAGCAAAAGCTTATCCATCAAGTCCCTCTGATAAATGGTCCCCTATAAAAATGCAAATTTTTAATGTACATTTACGCACTTTTGGCAAGAGTTGCAGGTTCCATAAAAGAAAAGCCACTGCAAAGTCTAAAAAAATTATAAACTTGGAAAAAAGATCAAAGGTAGAGCATTTCTAATAGTCTGAGAAAGAACAAAATTCACTCCAGTTCCTGAGATATCTGCAGATCAATTGTGAAGATTTACCAGATCGTACCACAATCTCTTCTTCATCTTCTCTTACACACTGCACACAAGGTCAGAACTGAAGCTTCTGCTCAACTTACAAATCAGCAAAGTATGTGAAAGCTCAGAACATTCAAATTTTCTTTTCCACTATAAAAACGAGAGACTGGCAACTTAGGTCAGAGACAGATAGACTTTTGTCACAGTCTATCAAAATAATTTGCAGACAGAGGCAGTTGTTCTAAATTAACTGCACTCACATCATTTAAATTAATATAATTCTGTGTTTGTATCCTGTTTTCACTGACAACTGTGCTCTTATTCATCCATCTGCTGTTTAAAAGGGCATACCACGGATGAGTTCAAACTCAGGGTCAGATTTTTTCAAAGAGCCTGTGTCACCTAACAGCTCAGCAGGTCTCTGTATGCTGGAACCATCATCAATGTGCTTCATTGCTACTAGCCATATGGTCGGTTCCTAACTTAGCATTAATGCCGTGCTCCATCTTCTGTAAAACTGCTGGAAGATCCAGTACAGAAGAAATAATATAATGAGGTACGGGGGAGGTATCTTCCGGGGCGGTCATTGCTTTGTTTAACCAGACCGTTGCTTTCAGGCCAGCATTCAGGCCTCCCTGAATATCTGTGTCTAGAGAGTCACCCACCATCACACACTCTGCGGGCTGCACCCCCAGGAGATCGCAACAGTGATGAAAGATGGAAGGCGCCGGCTTCTCTTCCTTCTGCTCTCCCCCCACAACGATGGCGTCGAAGTAGGGCTGGCAGGCGCACGCCTCGATCTTCTCCCTCTGCGTCTGCCTGTCGCCGTTGGTGAGCAGCAGCAGGCGGAGGCCTTTCCGCAGCTCGGTGAGCATGGCCCGCGTGTCCTCGGCCAGCGTCAGGTGCTGCAGCCGCGTCGTCTTCCACAGGTAATAGCACTCGGCCGCCAGGTCGCGGTTCGCTTCCCCCCCGGTGGTCTCCTGGATCGCCTCCTCCCAGTGCGAGATCCGCAGGTCGGTGATGCACATCTTGGCGGGGTCGTGGCACTCCTTGAGAAGCTTGGCCTGGACCTTATCGCAGATGGCGCGGGCCTCTCCCTCCCCGTAGTGGTGCTTGCACTGCAGGGCGCTTATCACCTGCAAGGGACGCGGGGGCGCGCGTCAGGGCGCTGCGGGCACGCGCGGCGCTCTCCCGGGAGCGGGCCCCGGCTGCGTGTCGGCAGGGGAGGGAGCGGGACACGCGTCGGAAGGGGGACAAGGGCAGTACCTCCTCGATGGCGCGCCGCCCGGCCGCCGCCGTGTCGATCAGCGTGTTGTCCAGGTCGAAGAACACCGCCTTGACGCCGTGCAGCCCCATGGCGCCGCCTCCCGCGAGAGCCGCGCCGCTCCAACGGCGGAGCGGAGCTCCCGGGAGCGCCGGCACAGCCGCCCGTGCCGGGCACAGCGCCCTGCGGCC
>VZRZ01006207.1:1070715-1099967 GCA_013398175.1 Climacteris rufus | reverse complement strand
GGGATATGTTCAGGGGCCGCTTGGTTCTCCTCTGAAGGAACCGATGCTAATTCTGGAGAAACGTTACCGATTATTTTCCTCCCACAGAAGTCGGTGAATGAGTCAGTCTTTTTCTGTCAAGAAATCTGTTAAGAAATTTTCTCTAATCACTAAATTCTCCACTTTGCTTTCTAAAACTGTATTTCCAAGCCACAACTTCACAAATTTTGCAGACCAACCATTTGAATTAGAAATTCGAATTAGTTTTCCATGAACTTTGTTACTGGCACCAATTTTCTATCATAGCAGTGATCTACCACCAGGATTAGGGGCTGTCTTTATTCTATGTCTACAGGCATCTTTGAATGTTGCTTTGCAGAATCTGTGGAAGATTGTGTCAAAATGGATCGTGAGTACATAGAGAAGATCAACCATTACAGTCAAATACATAAACTTGATGTGATTTATGACACCATCGATATGACCGGCCCATCTCACAATCCTGAGTAAGTTTACTATGCATGTCAGTAACTGGCAGGGCTCTTTCTGCAATGGACAAACTGGGTAAAGCTTGCACTCACAAATGTTAACTTACTGAAAGTATATATGTAGCAGGAAAGCTGGTTGAAACCATAAGGTGCATGAGGAGGACATCATGTGATATAGTTTAAGGAGGAAACTTATTTCAAAGATGGTGGCTCTCTTTCAGAAAATACCAACAATGCACCTCTTACAGACTGGTAACTATATTGTATGTTATACATCTCCCGTTAAATGTCTCAGGAGGTGGATTGGGTTACAGCAAGTGTTTCAGTTTATGATCTATGCTAACTTATGTGCTTTGATTTCTGTTCAGTTTTACAAAGCACTGTTGATTTCTAACCACAAAGTTTGGGTGTATTAATTGATTTGGTACCAACATGCATAATTTTTAGTTTATTTTTAAATATCTGTTACAAGAAAATGGTCTTTTCCTTAAGAAGTTTTGTTTTCCCTTTTAGAGACAATTACAGGTGATGGAATACATTCTAATTTTTAACATGGATATAGTGTATTTTTTCCCCTTGTCAAAGGTCATATATACTCAAGATCTGTAATATTTCCTTATGTGCTTTTTTCTTTAAAATTTTTGCTAGTTTGCATGAAGACAAGGCTTATGCTAGCAATTAATATGTTTCTTTCAACATCTTGCATGTTGTCAGCCAGCACTGTCTACACAGACTTGTTCTTAAATCTGACTACCATCCCAGAATAAATTTAAAAGTATTATCTGAATCTCAAACATTAGTCAGTTGTCCTATTTTTTTCCCCATGTGGCTCATGTAATTCAAAAAAGTAACCCTTATTGCAGTATTGGCCACACAGCAACATCTTCATGCTTCCAAAGTGATGGCACGGGACTGACAGAACTTACATACATTCCAAATTATTTATCCCGTTTATTGTGCTTTTTCATTGTTTTTCTGTGTGTTCTGCTACATTCACAAATGCAATTCAGCCCATTGTGTGACAGTGCTATCTAGGAAAATCCTGGGTAGCTTGGGCTATTCCAGGGATACAGTGTAAATTGTCTGGCTATAATGATGTGTGCTGTAAACCTCCTTGAGTGCCCTTGTGCTTTCCCAGTGCTCTGCCTGCTGACAGGATGCATTGACCACTGCTGGTTCTGAGCTGAGTCCTTAACTCTTTGTCCCATCTCATAAATCATCCTGCAGTTGTCTGGGGCATGATGCAGATACCTCCCATCCTATCATAGTTTTCATGCTGTAGCTGTTTCCAGTACAATGTCTGACAGGCTGAACACAACGTAAGAAGGTTGAGAGAGCCCTGAGTGGCTCAGTCCTGAGCTCTCTTGATCTGGGAATGCAGTGTGTGAACAACTAGGCCAGTCCTGCCTAAACCTGTCAAGTCTGGAAATTGCTTATTAACTTGGGGTCCATGGTGGATAGGTGTGACTACATTTGTGACCAACTCATGTAATGCTCCTGCAGGTAATCCTCAGCTTGGCCATGAAGACTCAGACTGCAGATTTCCCCAGGATGCTTAACTAAAATGATGAATATTGGATGCAATGTCGTAGTTGAATGTGTATAGTATTCAGTGCTTAGGTATGGGTTGACTGACAAACTCCTTCCCAAAGAACAATCTTTCTTTCACGTTTAATAACATATTTTCTTTGCTGTTTCCTGTGTGTAGAGCATGTGGCACGCTATGGGTGTGCCTTCTCTTACTGTTTGCCCCGTTAAGATTTCTTGATAAGCCTTGCTTACATGATGAGTGCAAGCACTATTCTGCATCTGCATTGTTTTTTACCCAAACATTTAATTAAAGGGAAGAGGAGAATGGAGTTGGAATAATGCAAAAAGTGAATTCCTAAAGTCACTATTTGAGACAAATTTTCCCAAAGAGAAGCTCATGGTGTTACACCTTAACTGTTTTGTTGTGTGAACCCGTCTTGTTGGCTGTAAGCATCTACGTGCTCCGCTACAACCTAAAGCACAGACCTGCCCTGAGGCTCTAACGCTCACTTTAACTTGTTGCAAGTTTGTGCTGCTGCCAAAGGTAGTGGTTGTTTGTTGCCTTGCTCTTTGCAGCTGAATATTATTATTCCCTGGTAGCTAGTTTCACACGGTTATTTTCTGTAAACATAGCTGTGTTATTGTAACTATATCTTATCATTCACATTCCTTTCTCATGGACACAGAACTTGGATGGACATTTCCTTTGACCACTGTAGTTGAGGGAGGAAGAACTGATTTCCTCCAATGAATAGTGATTTCCAAATGGATATAAAAAATAAAGAAGGCGGGTCTTGTGCCCCTTCCTTCCTTTCCTCTGAACCTGGATACAGGTGTCTCTGGCTCTTCCTTTTGTGTGTTGCTGTATCAGTTGTTTTCTCCTCCGTTGACTTTTGTGCAAAGGCAGTAGCAGAAACATTAAGGGATTTGCAGCTGTAGGACCAGTCAGATCTGTGTAAGGAGTGATTTGTCCGAGATCCAACCATTCGTTCTTAGAGCTCTGTGGAGGGTTGACCCCAGGAGGCAGCAAAACCCCCAGCCAACCACTCACTTCCCCCCTCAGTGGGACAGGGCAGAGAATCAGAAAGGTGAAAGGGAGAAAAACCTAAAGACAGTTTAATAGACAAAGCATAGCTAGATGTGTGACCAAAGCAAAATAATGAATTTTGTTTACTGCTTCCCATCAGCAGGCCCCAGGAAGTGGGGCTTCATCATGCCCAATGGTTACTTGGGAGGGTAAACACTGTAGCCCTGAGTGTCCCCTCTTCCTCCTTCATCCCCCAGCTTTCACTGCTGAGCATGGTGCCATGTGGCACAGAATAGCCTTCTGGCCACCTGCCTTGGTTGTGTCTCTTCCCAGCTTCTCACACATCCCTCCTCTGCTTGCTGGAAGGCCAGAGTGCAAAAAAAGGAAAAGCTTTGGTGCTGTGCAGTCATTGCTCAGCAACAGGTAAAACATCAACCCTGTGTTAGCCCTAAATCCACAACACAGCACCTTTCTGGCTGCTCTTAAGAAAGTTAACCCCATCCCAGCCAGACCCAGTACAGTCAGTCCTGAGCTGCATCAGATCCCCTTTCTGACTCATGGAATTCCACGTGGGAAGCAGGACAGGCACAGTTGTGGAATGCAGGGACATAGAGGGAAGGGCTCAGGAGCTGACTGCAGAAAGGCAGGAGTGGGGTGTTTGTTTGTTTGTTTGTTGGTCTTTTGTTTTGGGAGGGTTTTTTTTTGTGACTGTCTTTAAATTAATGTCTCACAAAGCAGCAGATGTGGTTTTTGCACTTACTAAGTAGTGTATGCCATAGGGTATTAAGGTGAGTGTAATGTCACATCTGGTTTCATGAAATCAGGACTAGCTAATCTTTCCTCTCTGTATAGTTTTGCACTACTGAGATTTGTCCTGGTGTTACAGCTTCACAGCCTTGCTTGTAACAATGCTGAACTCATGCATTCTTTTAGTTTTGAAAAATTAAATTCTTTTTATTTAAAAGGGCAGTTAAGCAGTTAAGAATACTGTTGGAACTAATAAATCACATGCATGTGTGAGTAGGGAGGAAGCATTTAAAATATTTATACTGAAGAATTATGATAATCAGAAGTTTGATATAATAAAAAGACATTAATGCTTCAATACATCACAGTTAACATATAGTGCTTTGTAGATAGTAAAAACCAAAGTTTAATCTGATAAGGTTATAAAAGTATATATGTGGGAAAATGTAGCCGTTTCAGACAAGTTTCCTTCATTGCAGGTTCACTGTTGTGGTCAAGATAAATGGTGTAGTATATGGTACAGGCACTGGTAAAAATAAAAAAGAAGCAAAAGCAGTAGCAGCAAAAGAAACATGGGAAAAGATTGAGGAAGAGGTGAGTAAATAGTAGGATTAAGTTTTGGAGGTTATTTGCTAGTAAATGTTGAATATGAATATCTAAAAGTAGACTTTCAATAAAATGTTATTTAATTTGAAACAGTTTCTAATACTTAAGTTGTCTTTGTTCTGTCTTATTTAGCACTTTTCTACTTTTTACCACTGAATTGTTTTCCTTATGGTTGGTTCTCCTATAGGGTTGATATCTAATATTGTGAGCGTTTGCTCCTCTAGTATTATAGAAGGATAAGGAAATGTAATTGCCTCTGCTAAGCTGCTTTGGTGTATGCAAAGTGGATCGTGGTCCTTTGTTATCTTGACAACTGTTCAGTAATTCAATGTCTTCAAAATATTTGCAGAGCATTGCTCTGTGTCTGTTGCCACTCTGCTAATGAAATTGCTTATTTTCACTTGCTCTGATCCATCTTTTTTCCTTGTCATTATATTCTTTACAATATAGCTGATTATATACTCTATCCTTCCATGATTAAGTCTAGGTTTGAATTTTGCTCATCAGTTTTCTGCCAAGTGTTTTGTCCTTCTTTATTTGCTATTCTTTTTTTTCACCCTTGACTCTGGATGCTTCTTAACATCTTTTGAGTGAAATCCTTCCTTACCTTTTTCCATATGGTTTTTATTGTGTCGCTGTCATTACTTTAACACAGTTGCTGCATGTTTGCTGATATGTTACTGATGTTGATTAATCATGACACAGCTGAAAAGTTCTGCTTTCCCCTTTGGTACATGCACAGGAACATTTGTAGGCCTTGCTAAATGGCACATCACCAGCATCCTGCTGCCATCCCTTCTTCACAGCTTGTTCCCTATCTTTTCCTAAAAGAGGTGGGATGAGGAAGGGTGAGAGGTTATTAAAGGCAAAGGTGTAATACTTGGAAAACTGGGTTTACATTTCATTCAAAATGTAATAACTAGGCTTGGGATGTCTGTCCTTTACTGCAAGGGACTCTGTTAATGCATACTTGGGGTTTCTTTAGAGTCTTTTGAAATGTGAACAAACCTTGCAGCTGTATTAGTTCTTGTGCACTGTTTTTCTGAATGTATTTATTAAGCTTAAGTTTTTAATTTCCCTATTTTGTTTGTTTTATGGCATAAGAGTTCCTCAAATACGGACACTGCAGAGTTAATGACAACTCCAAGAACTTCATCACCTGTACTAGGAAAAAATTATGTCGGTCTACTAAATACTTTTTCGCAAAAGTCGTTGCAAATGGTTGATTATCCTGACAGAAGTCGTACTGGAGATGCCCATGCTCCCATGTAAGATATAATTTATCTTCCTGCTTCCTTCTAATACTTTGTTGTGTTTACTGATGCTACCATTAGTTATTCTTGGTCATGTTAGATGAATCTTTAGAAAGAGTCACATCATGTGCCTGAGAGCATTGTCCAAAAGCTTCTTGCATTCAGACAGGCTTGGTGCTGTGACCCTGAACAGCCTGATCCAGTGCCCAACCACCCACTGGGTGAAGAACCTTTTTCTGATATCTGACCTAAACCTGTCCTGACTCTGCTTCATGCTGTTTCCTTGAGTCCTGTCACTGGTCACCATAGAGAAGAGTTCAGTGCCTGCCCCTCCTCTTCCCCTCACAAGGAAGTTGTTGACTGCAATGAGGTCTCCCCTCAGTCTCTTGTTCTCCAGGCTGAACAGATCAAGTGACCTCAGTCACTCCTCATACGGACTCTCGTCAAGGCCCTTCACCATCTTCATTGCCCTCCTTTGGACTCTCTCTAATTGCTTAATGTTAAATTAAAAATGTTAAATTGTTAAATTTCACAGGGTGTGTGATTGTCCATCTCTTAATTTTAGTGTGTTGGACTCTCTGTAGGGCTTCTCTGCCCTCAATGGAGTTGACAGCTCCTCCCAATTTAGTGTTGTTGGCAAACTTACTTAGTGTCCTTCGAGTCCTGCATACAACTTTTTAATGAAGATGCTGAAGAGCACAGTGCCAAGGATGGAGCCCTGCAGAGCCCCACTGGTGACAGGTCCCCAGCCTGATGTCACCCCATGCACTGTAACCCTTTGTGCCCCACCTGAGAGCCAGTTGCTCACCCAGCATGTAAGCATGGTTATCCAGCTGTGTGCTGGACATTTGCCCAGAAGGACACTGTGAGAGGTGGTATCAAAAGCTTTGCTGAAGTCCAAAAGGATTCCATCAACTAGCTAGATCAGCTAGGTGGGGTACCCTGTCATAGAAGGAAATCAGGACTTTCCCTTCATGAAGCTATTCTGGCTGTGACCAATGACTGCATTGTCCTCCAGGTGTTTTTCAGTATCTCCCAGAATAATCTTTTCCATTATTTTAGCAGGCTCTGAAAGTGGGTTATTTTAAAGGCACAACAAATGAGTTATTAATTAGATTAAAGGTATATCGGAAACACTGTCCTGAAGATGTATATTTCAGATTTCCATTCTATAATGTCAATTGACTGTAGTGTTTAAAAGAATTAAATTAAGACTTGTCATATGGGGTATAAAACTTGATGCCCTATTGTATTTTACAGTTTTACTGTTAGCTGTACAATTAACGGTCACTTGTATGGAAGGGGCACCGGATCTTCTCTAGCTGCTGCAAAACAAGCTGCTGCAAAAGCAGCATTTGAGAAGGTAAATAAGGAAGTCTCTATTTAGCCTTAAGACAAACATTTAATTCTTGTATCTTTTAATCTTTGAACAGTTTTCCTCAATGTATTTAAAAGCATATTCCATGGATTCCTCTAAAGAAGGAAACAATCTGTATTTTAGTGTGCTCGTTGGACTACAGGATTCTGTTTGTAGAATTTATGTTTTTTACTATATTCAATTGCTGGATTAAAAAAAAAGTTTAACAGTTGATATCTGTTTCAGAATAGGTTTGATATGTTGTTCTTCAAGGATGCACAGATATTAAAAGTGTCTAAATTCTGACTCGTATACCAGTTGTCTTCCATCTGAAGTGTTGTTGAGCTGGCAAGCTACAAACATACTTCCCTTACCATCCTCTGTTGGATCAAAAACCTACTGAGGAATGTGAGAAAGGCAAAAGCAGGAGTCAGAATCTACAGGAGTTGCTTTCGGTAGTGCTACAGGGCAGAGTTTAGTGAAGCAAGTGCTGACACCATCCTCTGGAGAGCAGAGCTATTGTCTTCATGTTGGCAATTGTTATTTCCACACATGCAAACAATTATCAGAATTCCGACAGCGATCCAAACCCAATTCTGAAATACACAGAACATATGAACTAACTGAAACGGAGTGTACTTTAAATTAAAGGATGGCAGTATGGGAGAGGGAAGAAATCATTTTTACTTTAAATACTTTAAAAATTAATTGGCTGTTACTGTGAATTTTCAGTCCTTTTTAAATTGGTTTTATGCCAACCGTGTAATTAATGGCCTATTATAGCTCTAGGAATTTTCTTAATATTTTCCTATGTTGCAAGCCCAGGGATCTTTTAAATTTCATCAAAGTCTGAAATCTACTACCTCAAGCAGAAATTGTGTACCAGTTACCTTAAATTTGGAGTGGGTTTTTTTGGTTTGGTTTTAATTTTTATTAGTTCTCAGTGATGTCTGTGTAGCAAACAATATGTAACTGGCAAAGACTAGTAAAGGTCCGGTACTCCTGAATTTTAAAAAATTATGTTTATTTGTTGGCTGTCATTGATACATAAACCCCTTTTTTTCATTTCCCATTTTTGATTCCATGATGGAAACCCATGAAACAGAAAAAAAAAAAGTTTGTTTACTTTTTGTGAGGTGATGGTCTATATCCATTGTAGTTGTTGCTTTTAATGTTACTTTTATGCTCTTATGACATGGGTGGGGGGAGGAAGGGGAAGAACCTCCACTAAGTATTTAGGATAACTTTTTTTTTTAATTCAACCCTAATTTAGTTATAACAGTTTTGCAGTGTTTTCATGCTGAAGACATTGAATGTCAATTTGTACTGAGTCAGATTTACAGCTCTGCTGATTACATACATCAAAGCCTACATATATCTCATTTTCCACACAGGCAGTTGCACATGCAGCAAACAATGAAGACATTTGCTTTCCATAACTGTTAGTCTTATCTTGGTTTTGAATAGAATCCAGACTCTACCCTTTAAATGTGTCTGTATAGTACACTCACTGTGACAGGGACCTGTGTTTTTCCTTTCTCTGGGTGGAAATTGGGCAGATGCCTTTCTTCTGCAGGGCTTTGAATATTTTGTGCAGGTAACAACTTCCCCTTAGGACCCTGTAATCTTCCCTCTCCCTTCTTTGAAAGGCATCTTTTGCGCTAGGGATTTCTTTATGTGATTTTGTTTAAGATTCTTGGCTTTTCTTTTGTTTCAGTTAGAAAGTGAAAGATCCAATGGCAATTATACATTTAACAAATATGGCAATTCCTCCCTGGAGCCAACCCAGTCTGACTATGAGTAAGTTGAGTTCACTGCTAATGTGATAACAAAATGTATTTCCTAATCTTAGGGGGTAATGTGTTCTAATTCTAAATAAAATATATAGTTTGTTTTATTGCAATATAAAGCCATTTAATTTGAACTTCTCTTCCTTAAACTTCAGACCAAAATTTGTTCTATTTGTGCAATTTTATGTGAGACTATATGGGTTAGCTTATAATAAGTTTAGGGCTTTCTGATATATTTATATTTTGCCATAGGTAGTTCCGTCAGAAGCATTTTTACTGTGATGTAAATGGATTAGCCTACCTCATTCAGTAGCATTCTTTCATGCCATTTTAACACTCGTTTCCCTGTTGTGAAACTCTTGTGAACTCAGTATAATTCAATTTCAGTACTTCCTGTGCTCCATATTGTGCTTTCTTCTCTCAATATTTTTCTTTATTTTTTCCCTTTTTTCATTCTTCATGAATCTTCATTTCCACCAAAGAGAAAAATTGCTTGGCAAAAGAAAATGAACAAACATAAAGTTTCATATGTGATTTGAGAACCAGCAGTTTTGACTGTAGTGCCACTACCACTTTTATGTTCTTTGTATGTATCTGATTGCCTTGTAGTGGCATGGTGCTGGAGGTGGTTGTACTACCTGGAAATAAACACGTATTTTACCTATTTAGTCAAAGGATATAATAGAATATATAGCTTACAGATATCTAGATATCATAGAATCATATAATAATCAAAATGAAGGAATATATTGCAAAGTTGTTATTTTAGTAGCTTTCAAGTAGGACATTTTGTAGTTTAAATCAGTCATGATTGTTAACATATTTTCAGGTTTGCTTTGGAAACCGTATTTTTTGGTACTACTCTTTACTTGTGATAGTAATTTTATTATTGTGTTACTTAAATACTCCATTATTTTTCAATAAAAGCAGCACTTCCTTTAATGATTCATCTGCAAAGTTGGTAGAAAACATGAAAGACATGGCACCATGTGAAAAGCCTTCACCTTCTCAGGTATAGTATGAAAATGATCTTCTTCACAATTACATTTTAGATCCTGAATAGGGCTTGCTTCTTGTCAGAGTGTAACATCAGATTGTTCTTTTATCTGATAATCACTAGAAAATACATGATTTTTCCTAAGACTATTCAGTGCATTCTTACTGTTAACCATTAGTCATTTCCTTCTGCACTGTGGATCATATTTATGATCATATTTATTTATGTAGTGTTCAACAAATGGCAGTACTCCCAAGAAATGGGCTCAAACTAAGCTCATTTTTTTCCATGGGAACACTGATTGTTATGCATAGCATATGTGAAAAACTTTAAGCTAAGATATGGCTCCGTTCTTATTACATTGTTTACATAAGGTATTAACATATTTATAGGCAATTCCTAGATACATTATCAGACATGTTTTAAACCAATTATAGTGAAAATATTCAGCATACCTCAGTTAGGCTTTTTTTTCTGTTTTCCATGTAGAGTAATGCACCAAGTTCTGCCGTGAAGCCCAAAAGGTATGTGTTTATTTCTAGGTTGCTATCTCCTGGAAACTATGTTGCAAATCACTTTACTTTTCTATATTTAGTAAAGAAATGCCACTATTGGGAGGTACATTTCTTTTTTTCACCACGTGTTAGAAAAACGGCTCATTATAAATTTTGCTTTTCTCCTTGTTAAAGCAAATTGGCAGCTAATTTTGCTCTTGTAAGAAACAAGGAAGAGAAAAAAAATATGTCCAATTCAGATGTGGACACAAATACCAGAGGAGAGAGTGGAAGTCCATACACCATCAATAAAATGTAAGAAGGAGTTTTTCTTTTTAATTAATATTTGTAAGGTGATTACAGCATGTATAAATGTAGACCTGTTTATTTATGATAGAAGGAGGGAAAATACTACTGTAAAAACAACTTTCAAAGAAAATTGGTATTAGACAGGTGTTCTCTGTAGAATGATATTTCAGTAGCTGTATTATATCTGTCAAGATTATTTTTATATCCTGTAAATTATGAGTTACGTATGATTAAGTATGGTTTTCTCTTTTTTTTAAAGATTTCTTGATAATTTTAAAAATATAGAGCCCATTGGTGAAGGTGGTTTTGGGAATGTTTTCAAGGCAACATCAGAGTGTGATAAGAAAACCTATGCAATCAAACGAGTTAAATTAACAAAGTACGTACTGCACATTTACTTCTGCTTTTTAGGACAACCTTAACCAAGATTTTAGTGTTTTGTTTTCTCTCTTTAACAATCCTAAGACCATTTAGGTGATTTTCATTAGTTATTGTCTATCCTTTCTAGTAAATTATTTTCTTTATTCCCAAGTGAAGCTGAAAATGGTGGTGAAACTTCCTGAAATTTTGCATGTAATGTGTTAATTTCTGCTGGAGCTGTAAAAATGTGGATTTGTTAAGTTCTGTTTTCCCTGAACACAGTAGTGCTCTGGTTGCTAATATTGCAAAATGCGTTTGAAGAAAACTTGATAATTAATGAAACATTGAAAGCAGCCCTGTTACTTTTGACAGACTACATGGGAAATTTACCTATCAGTAATGCGTAACAATTGTAATTAGGGAAAATAGAGAAAAATCCAGGATTTGTGGTTTGTAATTGAAGACTGCTTTATATATGACCCATGTAGTCATTATTCCCATGCTGTGTTATGTATCTTTTATAATCTGAACAGAGAATGATGATCTTAGTTATTTCTTTAAAAGTAATTTTCTGTAACCAGTACCTAGTGGAGTATTGTATCAGCAGTTAAAAAAATTAATTTATTTTCAGTAATCTGTTGAAAAATTTTAAGTTGTTGGAGATACTTGTCCCTTAAGTTGTGTAATGTATACATTTCCGTTTGGATTCTTGTTTTCTTTGCAAATAAGTTATTTTCATTGGTATTGTAATCCTGAGAACTAAACTAAAAACTTCTGATTCTTCAAGTAACAACTGCTGCTCTGCTGACAGCTTTGCACTTACATCACTGGGCAATGTTGCAACAAATGCAGGCCAAATCTAGTAATAGTTCTTCATTAGTATTTATACTGACTTCTCTATATGTAAACAAACTTCACAGAGGTAAAAAGAAAACATGGCTGTTTGCTACATTGTGTGTGGGTACCTAATGTTATTATGCATTGCAACTATATGCTTTTTCAGCTTTTTTTTTTTATTATTTTTTGAGTGGGACTTTAATTTCTAATGGTTAAAACATTTTTTTATACTTCGAATAACTGAGCAGATGAAAGAAAAACCACCAAATCTGTAACTTCAGTTTTGAGCTTTGGCCTTTTATGGAGGAGAATATGCTCTTTCTAAATTAATGTAAAACTATCTGTATCCTGCTATTGATATGATATCTTTTATTTGACTTCATATTACTTTGTAACAGGGAAATGCCTTTTTTTTAAATTCTTTTCACCCCTCCTCATAGGAATGTAGAGCGTGAAGCAGTAGGACTTGCAAAACTTACACATGAAAACATAGTGCGGTATCATTGCAGCTGGAAAGGTTATGACCATTTACAGTACTCAGACTCAAGGTAACTACAAAATAGTAGATTGCATTCACAAACTTGTTTGCCATAGTGACCTTTATGGTGTAAAAAGGAGGGCTGATAATTGATTATCCTTTATTATACAAATATAAATGCACACACATGCAGACATACTTACTGCAAGGAGAAAAGGCACAGTACTTTCCAGCAACAGGTTTATGTAATTAAGTATATTTATATCTTCTTTTCCTTGATTAATATGATACGTTATATAATTTGGAACTTAGTGAATTTATAGAGGAGAGTAAGAATGTAGAACTCAAAATTTGGGGCAAGAATTAACAACAGAAACTAATAAAATTGTCTGACATTTGGCTACCAACTGATCAGACAATTCCTGATCAGAAGCTTCTTTTTTATAGTAAGTACTGGTCAGCCAGTAGCTCTCCTAGATTGAATTATTTCCCTACCTTAGTATTTTAACCATGATGCCTGAAACAGTTTTGATTGTTCAGAACATGAATACAAAATGAAATGCTTCTTAATTTAGAGGTAGCCTTTTGACACTGAGATTTCTGGGAAAACAGTGGTGAGAGTTTTACTCGTAACTTAGACTATTACCTTTTCCAAGCTTTTGCAGTAAGCTTTTTTCACTAGCTGTAAATTCATACCCTTCAGACAGGTTGCCATACTTACCTAGAGCCATAAAATGTTAACAGATTCAAAATAATGGTTAGCGTGATATCTCTCCATTACTGTGCTGAGTAAATGAAGAGTAAAATGGGGGGAAAGTCTCATGCCAAAACCAAACCATTAATATGTTGGAGCCTTAATATCATGTATGTATTTTACATTAAACTATCATTGGGTAAAAGACAGAAAAAAAAGTCCTCAAAGCTGAGGTCCCAGACTGTAATTCATGCCCTGACCTCAAGGCTACAGAGTGTCCTGAGCCATTTAATGCTTATTGTTTCAGTGCCTTGAGCAGCTTTATTCCAGGGCACTCATCACACAGTGTACATAGGAAAAGACTGTGCTCCTACTTTTATTTTCCTTCCCCTCACTCTCTCCAGCCTGAGCCTATCCTATGGGATCCTCTGGAAAGTGTAAGGCTGCCAGGTGGGTGAACATATTTCATCTAGATTTCCAGCTCTCAGAAGGGCTTCTGTAGCTAGCAGACTGATGTCAAAAATGGTCACTGCACTACATTAACAGGACAGAGTTGGAAAGAACATGACCATTCTGGATAGGATAGGATAGGATAGGATAGGATAGGATAGGATAGGATAGGATAGGATAGGATAGGATAGGATAGGATAGGAAGGCTGAGGCTGTGTTTGTTGAGCAGAATACAGAATATGTGCCAGGGACTTGCAGGAGTTCCTACAACACAAGATGGGAGCTAAGGTCAGTGCTATTTCTTCCTGTGTAGGACATACCTCTAGGTATGAGGGAAATGGAACTTGGGCACTCAGAAAATTTTCAGTGTGAAACTAGGAAGCAAACAAAACTTTAGAAATATTCCAGGGCTATGTAGCAACTGAGAAGGGATTATTTGGTTTGCATCCTATTTATTTAATACAAATTGCTCTAGGATCTTTCTTTAAATTAAGGGACTTGCAGACTTTGTTTTGGGGAACTCCAAAACCAATTATTAACAAAAAGCCTTTTTGAAGATGATTTGGGAGGAATTGTATCTGGCCAATTTTAATATGGTATGTAATTTTCTTTTGAAGCCAGAATTCAGATGAAAACATTCACTGTCTTTTCATCCAAATGGAATTCTGTGAAAAAGGAACATTGGAAAAGTGGATTGCAAAGAATAGAGAAGACCGAATGTATCGTGTAATGGCACATGACAAATTTTTACAAATAGTGAAAGGAGTGGAATATATTCACTCTGAAGACTTAATTCATCGAGATCTCAAGGTAAGTAGGACAGGCAACTAAAGGAAAAAAAAAAGAAAAACTTAAAGATAGTAGTTATCGGAATTTCAGAAAATGTTAAATTGTTATAGTCTTTGCTTATGTACCCTAGCAGATTGCTTCTTCGGGTATTGATAGCGATTAATTTTCTTTCAGCAACTGGCTAAACCTCATCCTAAAATCAGAAGGTAAACTGGAGAACCTCAGAATGCAATTGTTCAAAAAATCGGTATTCATCGGTATTCATCAGTATTCAATCAGTATTTAACAGGCATTTTCAGTGTTTTACTGGGTCACCAAAACTGCCTATTGGAAAAAGAAAAGTCTAGGAAGTTTGTTCCTGCCATATTGTAAAGTGATAGTTTATCTATCCTAATACATGCTGTGTTTGATAACAACATGCTCTAGTTACTTTTGTTTTGAGTATGCATACAAATATTTGAATGCTACAGTTTTGGATATAATTTCAGTCTCTAGATGTGCACAGTCGTAAGATTTTATTTCAGTATAAAGATTATAAAGGACAAAGGCTTCAGGGCTTTAATATGGAAGCTATAATGTTGCTTACAGAGTTTTAAATCACTCACTTTGTGAAAAATTGGTTGTTGTGGTGGCATTCACCAGTGGTGTCTCCCAGGGATCACTGTTGGGGCCAGTCCTGTTCAATATCTTTATTGATGATTTGGACGAGGGGATTGAATCCACCATTAGTAAATTTGCAGATGACACCAAGCGGGGGGCAAGTGTCGATCTGCTGGAAGATAGAAGGGTTCTGCAAAGGGACCTGGACAGGCTCAAGTCCAACAATGTGAAGTTTAACGAGTCCAAGTGCCAAGTTCTGCACTTTGGATGTAACAACTCCTTCCAGCGTCACAGGCTGAGGGCAGAGTGGTTGGACAGTGTCCAGCTGGAAAGAGACCTGGGGGTGCTGGTTGATGGTCGATTGAATATGAGCCAGCAGTGTGCCCAGGTGGCCAAGAAGGCCAATGGCATCCTGGCCTATATTAGGACTAGTGTGGCCAGCAGGTCCAGGGAAGTCATTCTGCGCCTGTACTCAGCACTGCTGAGGCCGCACCTTGAGTGCTGTGTCCAGTTCTGGGCTCCTCAGTTTAGGAAGGACGGTGAGATGCTCAAATGCATCCAGAGGAGGGCAACAAGGCTGGTGAAGGGCCTGGAACACAAGCCCTGTGAGGATCGGCTGAGGGAGCTGGGGTTGTTTAGCCTGGAGAAAAGGAGGCTTAGGGAAGACCTCATCACTCTCTACAACTGCCTGAAAGGAAGGTATAGTTAGGTGAGGGTTAGTCTCTTCTCCCAGGCAGCGACTGACAGAATGAGAGGACACAGTCTCAAGCTGCACCAGGGGAAGTTTAGGTTAGACTTCAGGAAAAAATTCTTTACTGAGAGAGTGATTGGGCACTGGAATCGTCTGCGCAAGGAGGTAGTGAAGTCGCTGTCCCTTGACGTATTTAAAAAAATATTAGATGTGGCACTCAGTGCCCTGGTTTAGTTGATGAGGACGTGTTTGGCTGTAGGTTGGACTTTGTGATCTCAAAGGTCTCTTCCAACCTGGTTTATTCTGTGATTCTGTGATTCATAGAGATAAGCTAACTTTCCTGCCTGACTACTCAGGAGCCACTCTGGCAGTCAAACTCCCACCACCTTGACGGCTGGGACTGAAGTCCCTTCACAGCAGGCAGGTCAAGTGAGCTTCACTTGACGCCCTGTGCACATTTGGTGCCCAACATGGGGTTCAAACCCATGACTCTGAGATTAAGGTTCTCATGCTCTACCAACTGAGCTAGGAATAAGGCTGTTATTGTTCCGGAATGGTATTCTCCAATTTAGTGCTCCCACTGAATCCACACACTGCTCGCTCACTTTCCCTGCCCCTGTGGCGGGCCGGAGAGGAGAATTGGAGGCACAAAAGGTAAAGATCATGGATTAACATAAGAATAATTTACTGGAAACAGCAATGAGATAAGAAAACAAACAGAAACAGCAACAATATTAAAACCAAAAGTCTTAAAATAGAGAGTGATTCACATGCAAAAAGTTCATTGCGGAGCCTGACCCGACCATGACCCAGAAGTGAGCCGTTCCTGGAAAACGACAGGAGGTGGTATAGAAGTAACCTTCAGGTCCTAGACATGTATCCCCCTGACTACCATAAAAATGAATCCTCTCCTGACCAGAATATGTTGCTAACAGTTACATCTGTATTTGAATTTTGGAACTGTCCTCTCGCCTTTGATCTGCTGTCAGCTTTAGGTGCTTGGTCATTTGAGATCTTCATATCCCAGAATCGAAGTTGCAGGATAGGCTCAAACTTAGATTAAAGTAATTTGTGCCTGGTAGGTACAGAGTCGTTAAATGGTGTAGCCAGCTATAGGTACTGTATTAAATATGTGTGGACATGGTCAGCCTTGACAGAACAACTTCATTGAGCATTCTTTACTCAAAGACCTTTGACTATTAAGTATCTCCTGATCTTATGGTCCACTGGAGCTTCTTTGAGAGAAAGATAGCATGAGGCAATTTGGTTTTGTTTTAAAGACATTCAGAAGTGCAGTTTCTTTATGTTCTTTAGGAAACTTCACTGAAGCATATATAATTCTGTTTTTAGCTGTTTATGACTTAGTGTTCTAAGGTTTTGGCTAGGATAATTTCTTTTCAGTAGGTGGTACAGTGCTGTGTTTTGGATTCTGTATTAAAATAATGTTGATAACACACTGATGTTTTGTTGCTACTGAATAGTGTTTATCCTAAGGCAAAGACTATTTGTTATATGGAAGGGGGGCTGATCTGAGCTCAGGGAGGGGATCTGGCATTTTTCAGTGGGTGGTGAACAGTTGTATAGTGCATCACTTGTTTTGCCTTGTTTTGGTTTGGTTTTTTAAAATCCTTTAATTATCATTATTATTTACCATTACTATTAAATTTTACTTTTGTTTCAATTATTAAACTGTTTTTAACACAACCTACAAGTTTTACTTTTGATTCTCCCTCCCAATCCCACTGCATGGTGCTTAGTTGCCAACTGGACTTAAGCCATGACACTGTCAGATTTAAAAATGGGAAGTTCAATGAAAATGTAAACGTGATACTCTGAGATGCCTGTAGTAAGCCTTCACACTGCATTTGACTTAGTACAGATGATCCTACTGTGCCTAGGGGAAATGCTGATTCGAGTGGACTTCCCTGTGAGACTAAATGCTTTGCTCAAATGTATCAAGTCACAGGGCTAGGACTGAAGACTAAAAAGCACTTCTGGATATAAAATGTTATATGCACAATGTATTTGAAGAGCATTAAAGCATGATACGCTTATGATGGAGCTAGTGGAAAAAAAGGTGCAGTTACTGCAGAATGTACTACTTGAAATTTAGTTTGTGTTTTTAAAAATTAATTTAACTTTTTTCTCTTTCCACACCATCAGTTCCTTAATGCTGCTTTCTGAACAATTATCAAATTTTATGTGGAACACTTCTGTGGATGATTATGCTTGATGATAAACCTTAGTCATTTGGTGATTTTTTCTTTTTCTTCTTTTAATTTATATGCACAAAAATAGCCTCAGAATATATTCATATCACATGATGATAAAATAAAAATAGGTGACTTTGGTCTTGTGACTTCTGTGGAATACGAGACTCTGACTGAGAACAGAGGAACAAAGTCATATATGGCACCAGAACAGGTAATTATCCCACTATATTAGTGTCTCTGTAATTAGATTTGTGCTATAAACTCAGCATTGGATGTTCTCAATCCTCATTATCAGTATTAAAGCGAGTTGCCTGAAGTTCCATGGTATGATTGTTTACAAGGGGAACTGTATTCTGGTCAAAGCTATCTACAAGTGTGGTAAAGTTTTTTTCTCCATGTTAAGCTACAGTCTGACACTGCATGCTGTAAGGAATGCTCTTGCAAAACCAGGCTGCCGGACATATATTTAAATGTGAATTTAGAACCTCTTCTAACTGTGTTATTTGAGTCCCTCTATTTGTTTCATTATTTGTTATAGGGCAATATTGACATGCTTTATCTATACAGGTCTGTAGAAGTCTTAATTTAAGTACGTTCAATGTGACATAATAGTAACTATTTAAAAGATCTGAGGCAGAAAGGGTTAACAACTAACAGGTATATTGAGTAGGGCCAGTCTTGTACCCTTTGGGTGGAAATTTCTGCTGACTTCAAATTTTGCTTTAAGAAGTGCTGCTGTCCAGTTGGATTTGATGTCTATATTGTTCTGTTTTAATCTTTCTAGTTTGGGGACAAATATGGAAAGCCAGTAGATGTTTATGCAATGGGATTAATTTGGTTTGAAATTCTTTCGGCATTCACTTTTCATGAGAAAAGTAAGGTATGTAACCTTTACATTTCAAAAAGAACTCCCATTGTTATTGTTTTGCCTTGCTGGTAGCACACTAAAAGGAGTATCTTTATCTAGAGTACTATATCTATTTACATTTTGCCCCTTAATTCATTTCCATAAAGCCTGCAAGTCCTCTATGTCATAACTGAAGTAAAGAAATAATAGTTTATTGCACTTATGTCCTACTACACATACATTAAAGCCTGAGCATGCTAAAGAATAATTTAAAGCAAAAAAGGATATCAAGTTTCTTACAAATCTTTCTCTTTGATCAGAAACCTAAAAGAAGTATTTTTCTAATTTTAGAGAATAAAAATTATGGATGGGTGAATTTTGTCTCTGCTGCGGTCTTGTCTTCACTGTACAGTGGAGCAAGAACAATTTCCACCAAGCCAAAACCCTTGCAGTTTTCCAAAATGGAAACAGAAGTGATTTGGAATATGTAGCTTTAATTGGAAAAGATGTTACTTCAGAAAGAAACCCAATGTTACTTAAGCCCTTTTCCAAAAGGTATCTCTTATGTGTCTCGAGCTTTGAATGCGTAAACCTACGTATTGGTAGGTCAGTGATGCAGCTGCTGGGTATCTTGTCTAAAGTAATTGTGGTTGGACCCAGAAGACTTTGAACACCATTAGGTGGATCCTTTCGCCAGTATGAGAAAATCATACCAGCGTGTCTGTTCAACTTGGCTCTGTACCTTGCAGTATTTCCTCACATATTTTGTTCCTGCTCACAGCTGAGTGCAAATGCATGCCCAGTCCCACTGTGTTTACAGTTGGAAGGGCGTTACTTCCTTAAAGTATAAAAATCTTGTATTCTGTAGGCAGGTGGGGAATTTACATAAATGCTAGGATAGTCTTCAGCTGCTCCATTAGCTTAGAAAGAATTTCACTTAATAGAGCACGATAAACTCTAGTGCTGGCAAGCCCTCCTGAAAGAACAGGTAAAAGCAAAGTTGATTATTCTGTGATGAGTAACTGATTCAGCTGATGATGCCCAGCAGGAAGGGTCACAGGCCTAAAGCTACTGCTAAAGAGCAGGCAAAAAGCTTGAAGTTCATGGAAGCTAGTTATTTTATTGGATAGTGGTTGTAAGGGCTTGCTATGCCAGGCTTATAAGGATCCATAAGACTAGCTGATGATTCAGAATGCACAGCTAAGTGCGAGAACATGACTGCCATCTTCAGGTAGACATTACACTAGTTAACAGCAACTGAATTAAGCAGAATGCTGTGTTTACCCACTTGCAGAGTCACAGAATGGGTGAAGTTGGAAGGGCCCACTGAAGGTCATCTAGTCCAACCTACTTGTTCTAACAGGATTCCCTAGAGCACATTACTTAAGCTTATGTCCAGTGTATCTCCAGTCAGGGAGACTCCACAGCCTCTCTGGGCAATCTGTTCCAGTGCTTGGTCACCTGCACACTGAAGAAGCTCTTTCTCATGTTCAGGTGGAACTTCTGTGCATCAGTTTCTGTCCTTTGCCTCCTGTTCTATTGCTCAGCACCACTGAGCAGAGCCTGGCTCCATCCTCTTGGCACCCTCCGTTCTGATACTCAGCCACTGATGAGGTCCCCTCTCAGTGTCTCTTCTCAAGGCTGAACAGGCCCAGCTCCCTCAGCCTTTCCTCAGAAGAGAGATGCTCCAGTCCCTTAGCCATTTCTGTCACACTTCATTGGACCCAGGAGGGTCCACCCTTCACTACAGGAGGTTCATGCTTCTTTTGTCCTGAGGAGCCCAGAACTGGACCCAGCACTCCAGATGTGCCTCACCAGGGCTGAGTAGAGGGGCAAGATCACCCTCCATGACCTACTGGCAATGCTCTTCCTAATGCCCCCCAGGACTTCATTGGCCCTCTTGGCCCCAAGGACACACTGCTGGCTCACGGATGGCTTGTTGCTCACCATGACTCCCAGGTCCTTCTCCCCAGAGCTGCTTTCCAGCAGGTCAGCCCCAGCCTGTCCTGGTGCCTGGGATTGTTCCTCCCCAGGTGCAGGACCCTGCATTTGCCTTTCTGGAATTTCAGACTGGTCCTTTCTGCCCATCTCTCCAGCCTGTTGAGGTCCTTTGGAAGGGCTGCACAGCCCTCTGGGCTATCAGCCACTCCTCCCAGCTTTGTGTTGTCAGTGAACTCACTGAGGAGGCATCTGCCCCTTCATCCAAGTCACTGATGAACAAGTTAAACAATACTGGACCCAGCACTGAATCTTGGGGACACCACTAGTGACAGACCTCCAAGTAGACCTTGTGCTACTGATTACAACCCTCTGGGATCTCCATTCAGCCAGTTCTCAATCCACCTCACCATCCATTCGTGCAGCCTGCACTTCCTGAACTTGCCTGTGAGGATGTTGTGAGAGACAGTGTCATATAGAAAAAAAAAAATTGGTACTGAAACCCAGTTTCTAAAGCATGTAATTAGACCTCTTCTATCTGTTAGTTGCTTTGAATTCCATGTAGTACTTGCTGCAGTGACAGAAATAAGCGTGTGGTACTGAACATGGTAAAAGGGAGGAAGCACATCTGCCTAGCTTGCAAACAGCAACATCCAACATAGGAAATTCAGTTGTCTTGCTTTTTTCTTTTCTTTTAATGTGGTTAGATGATATAAATCCATTACTTTTGAATTAAGGAAAGAAGGATAATCGTTCTGAAACAGAGAGGACTGCTGAAACAAACACATCATTGTAGTGTGTGAAGCTTTTAAGCTTAGACAGGGATAATAGTTAATGAAAAGGCCGTAAAACCAAAACAAAGCACAACTAAATGGAAAAAAGCCTTTTAAACTGTTTACAGTTACTTTTTGAAGCCTTACCTTTGCTGTAGATTTGTGTTTTCCTAACTACTTCAGCAAACTCTCTGGGTAGTAAGGTCGAGATGCAAAATATAATCAATGAAAGCATACGGAAACTATTATCTTTTTTTAATTTCAGGTATGGCATAATATTAGAGAAGGTGAGCTTCCAGAGAACTTCATCAAACAATTTCCATCAAAGGTATGATATTTTAATACATTTTTTGCAGTTAGTTTATTTACTAAAAAAACCAAATACATCTATTGACATTTTAATTTTTTTTTTGCAGGCACCCATAATCAAAAAGATGCTCTCAAGAAACCCTTCAGGAAGAATGTCTACATCTAAATTACTTGATCTTCTGAAGTCTGTTGATAGAGAGAAGCCACTTAAAAATTATTCTTATTAAATGTCCTTTCAGACTGTGTTTAAATCTGGAGTTTGAGGATTTATTACAACTGACGAAATGACAACAGATGTCAGAAGCAACAGCAAGACTTGGGGTATGTCTTTGCCTTTGCCCCATCACCATTCACGTCCACCAGCTCCAGACCAGGACAGGGCACTTCTGCAAGAAATCATTTGCGATTTGTACCTGGAAACACAAATTGTGCATGAGCTGGACTGTTTTGTACAATAAGTAAAAGAACCAAGTCCTTTTCCTCTAGAAGATTATGCTGATGTCCTAAAGTGCTAACTGGCTTGTGGCAAGTTCCTGGATGTGCTGCATCCATTATCCCTTAAGGTTATCTGTTGCTTTCCATTGAAGAAGTGCTGTCTTGTGGTACATCACTCAAATCTTTCTGATTTGTTCAGTGATATTGTTAATAGTTACTGGAATGCTCTTATTAATACCAAGACTAGTTTTGGTAGCAAAAGATAGTGGGAATAGGCACAGGTTATTCTTCACTGACTTTCAGTACTTTAAGGTGAGTTTTCTTATCTCTTCATATCTGTTGATGTCCTAGCACCTTTAGTACTCTAGAATTTAAAAATACATATGTGTAAAATAAGCATTTCTTAAGAATTTGAATGTTAGATTTCCTAGAAGCTGAATGTTTACTTAGAACAAATCTCAATTTTTGATAAACTTGGGTTTCAATTGTTGTCTTTTTTGGAAAGGAACATTTAAGGTGCTATTAATATAGCAAAATTCACCAGTTTCCTCAGTAGTAACCATTTGAAATCCTAGGCTGAGAGAGCACTTTAAACATTCTTTCTCATTATTCTAGGTTTTAATCCTTTATTGGAATACTGTAACAAGTGTACTGAATAACTCGGGTGTGGCCACTGCCAGCCCCACAGAAGGTAACAGAGGTTTTCTGTTACTCTTCAGTTAAATACTTCAGAGCTCAGACTTGCCTGAACTCAAAGTATTGTGTGTGGTGTGGGGAGCAGGGTGAAAAGACAGGCACACAGGACCTTCAGGTTCTTGTCTTTTGAGCTGTATCTTAGTAAACTGTTCATGGATGTGGGGCCAACATAACTCCATAAGGGCAAATGAGCAGGGATTTCTAGGCAGAAAAACAGGTAATATGTAAAGTACTGTATGCTTTTTCTGAAATCATAATGGGTTAAAAGTGGCTGACTTCTTACAAGAATATAAATTAATTAATTTATATTCTTATGGAAATTATTGATGTTCTGGTGCAAGTATTTGCTGGTAAATAAGAACGTGATTGTCCGTATTTTTGTAAGGCCTTAAATGGTTCTGGGTTTTTTGTTTTTTTTTTTCTTCTTCTTACCATCAATCACATACATAGAATCAGAGAATGGTTTGGGGTGGAAGGGACCTTTAAGATCATCCAGTTTCAAACCACCACTGCCCTAGGCAGGGACATCCTCCAATAAACCACATTACTCCAAGCCTTGTTCTACCTGGCTTTGAACACTGCCAGGGAGGGGGTATCCAGAGCTTTTCTGAGCAACATGTTCCAGTCCTTCACAGTAAAGAATTTCTTCCTAATCTCTAATCTAAACTTTTCACTTTGAAGCCATTCTCCCTTGTCCTGTCACAACATGCCCCTGTAAAAAGTCCCCCTCCAGCTCCCTTGCAGCCCCGTTTAGGTACTGTAAGGTCTCCCCATAGCCTTCTCTTCTCCAGGCTGAACAATCCCAACTCAAGTGGCTTAGCAACTTCATTTGCCAGTTCCCTCAGGACCAGTGGATGCATATCATCAGGTCCCATGGACTCGTGCACCTCTAGGTTCTTTAGATTTTCTTTGAATCTGATGTTTTCCCTTGACATCCCAGGCTAGATTGAATTCCATCAGGGTGTTATGCTTTCCTAACCCAATCCTTGACTGGAACATGTAAGTATTTCACGACTCTGGACTAGTTAGTATTTCTTTGTAGTGGTCAAGATCTGTGAGAAATTATGTATCCTCACAGACAAAATACTACTAGTCCCACTTCCTCTTTCAT
Source organism: Climacteris rufus (assembly GCA_013398175.1). Lineage (NCBI taxonomy): Eukaryota > Metazoa > Chordata > Aves > Passeriformes > Climacteridae > Climacteris > Climacteris rufus. Next base: position 1,076,169 of record VZRZ01006207.1, on the reverse strand, counting down.
CCACTGGGATAGAATTAACATATAAAAGTCTCTTCCAATCTAAACAATTCTATAAAACTATTCATAATATGAAAATTGGTATGTGACAATCTTTTGGCTGAATATCCTTTGCAGATTTTGGACAGAGCACCAGTGATGATTCAGAGATAGTATCATTACCTTCTTGCTGTTAAGTAATACTGAGTTTGTCATAGTAGTTTTTGATATATTTTCCCTGCATAGTATTTGTATACTTCAGCATTACCTTTTTATGTATGGCTGTTTACAGTGACAACTACTGTTCCCTAAAAATAAAAGGTCTACTAAAATGTATTTTTATGTAAAAAAATTAAAACCCAACATCATGATCTAATTTTATTTAGTTATGCAAAATATGCACCTCTACATACAAGAGAATACTGGCTCAAATAACATCACTGTAATGCTTGAGAAGCTTTTTTTCTCACCAAGTTTAAGATAGTAGTAAAACCGGTGATATTTAGGCATCTTTGTAAAGTTGAAAAAACCTTGCTTAACACATTATGCAGCAAAATGTGAATTTTATTATTGGCTGCTCTTGTTCAGTTGGACAGGGCATAAACAAAGATGTGAAACACTTAACCTATCTCTCAATTATGTTAGTTCAATTACAAAGACCAACATTTAATTCCTATTGAACTGTGCATCAAACAGAAAATATGAATTTAACCTGTCAACTTAAACTCTTCTTCTGCATACTTTGGTATGAATTCTTGAATATGGCAAGCTCCAAGCTTTCTAAAACATACTGTGAATTATACATACTTATGTAGGGCTCCTTCCTTTAGACAGCTTTAGTCATGATCTGCAGCACTGTCTCCAGGACAGTTTGAAGACAGATCTTCAGAGTCTACAGGATAAGCAGAGAAAGAGTGAGTAATTCCAGCTCACAGGAGGAAAAAGTGGTTGCTAGAAATATTTCTAGAATCCATGTAGAACAGATTAAATAGAATTCAAGGTTTGCAAGTTATTAACTTTGAAATTTGTTTTAAAACAGTGAATACAAATTCTACTCTCTTTGGCGCAGTGAAACTGGATTATGTTGTAATTGTTTCAGAAGCACCTGCCAGCTTTCACAGCTTTTTATGGTATTGGTTTTCATATCTGAATTACATTTTCTCAAAAGTAAATGAGTATTAACAGAAATTCAAATAAATGTCAGTATGGTTGGCTGTGTTGTGTCAGGTTTTTTTGTTTGTTTTTGGGTTTTTTTGGTGGTGTTTTTGTTGTTGTTTTTTGTTTCTTTTGCATGCAAACCTTAAGACTGGCTAACAAGCAATATGTACAAACCTTTGTGCAAAAGCCAGAAGCCTGGAAGGTAAATTTGCTATATAGATTTAGAAGACTGCACTAAGAGAAACACAAAGGATATATTCTACTATTGGAGTCCAGCTGCAAAAGTAAGGCACTTGCAAAAGATTGGTTTACTCTCACCTTCATAGGTTGTTCCACACCAAATGCAGTAAAAGTGTTCCTGTCTCAAATAGGCTGTCAGGATGTGTAGCTTTTCTGACACCTAGAGATATGTACAGGTATACAATCATCTGGGGCTCACATGACAAAACAGTTTGAGCTACTGGTTTGCTAAATAAGCTGTTTAACCTTTTGCTATGGAAAAGCTACACAATACTGTAGTTCAGTAAGACATGAAGTTTCCCAAATTTGTAAAATAGGCCACAGCAATTCATCATCTCTGGAAAGTTAATGGCTGTTGTTTGCTCAGCCTTCTTTCCAGCTAAAAAACCTGCACTAAAGAGAGAGAGAGCTAAAAATATTACTTATCTACCTGATTTCAAGTATATGGTATCTTTTCTGAATTTTTTCACACCTATCTCTGCAAATCAAACACATAAGGCTAACAACAGCTGTGTAATCTAGTTCTTAAAAAATATGAATTTCCAATGTCCATCTTGAGATAATCTGTGAAGCATTTTCAGAAATTAATTAGTGATTCTAAAATTCAACCTCAGACATGAGATAAGGCATCCAAAATTAAAACTCAAAAGCAAGTAACTCTGATCTCACATATCTTGGCTAAGGCACAAAGATGTTTAGAATTTAATTTCTAGGCTACTTTTTTCAAAACTGAGCCTCAAACAGATGAGCAATAAATCAGTAGTTTAATGTTTTATATTTTATCATGTAACTGCTCTAAAAATCACTGCTCTAAGATTGCAAAGAGGCCCTTCACTACAGTGTGGAAAACAACATGTATACATATATCCTTTATACATGTATACATACATACTGTTACAAGGAATATTAAATTGAATTCTGAATCAAGCCATTAATTCAGTTGCAGAGCTTACGCTTAAGTCTGAGCTTGTGCATTCATCTTCCTTGTCTTCCTCATCCTTTTTGTCTTCCTCTTCAGGTTCTATCCAAAACCAAGTCTCCTTGGGAACATCAATATCCTTAAATAATGAAGGATTTAAATGGAGGTTATCACTTGAAGCAAACAGAACCATTATTTAGGGTGGCCTGATAATGGCTACTGAAAGATATGCAAACAGCTCAGAAGGAACCACAAGAAGAATGCAGGAGCAAAAACCCAGGTCCTCATATAAGTTACCATGAGGTTGGTGTGCACCTTCAACTGTCTTAATGGTACAAATACATACCTGGAAATACTTTAAGAGGACTGCAGTGTTGCCAAGCATCAACACTTCAGGCTAGTTACCCCACAATTTTAGAGAACTTCCAAGAATTGAATAACTATTTAGTGTGTAGCCTGTATTTCTAACCTGCAAGTCTTCCTTCCAACCCCCCACACAACCCCACAAGTCTCACTTTTTGCATATCTAATTGCTGGCAGGCCCTCTGGCTTTTTCGTAGGTCCCCTTCCATCTTACGTTCTTCTTGTTTGTTCTTGAATCTTATTCTGTTAAGAAAAAGCAAGAGAGGTAAATAAGCAGGCAGACCCACAGTGACACATGCATTACAGTCCACAGCTTTTCATAACCAAAAAGTCTAAGATTCTATTCCTACTAATTCTCTCAGACCAGGGCAATACTGATGTAAAGAAGTTATTCTGACATTGTTACTGTGGGAGCACGCTTGTATTTCTTGGGAATTATACCTTCCAGATACCTTTTTTGACCATACTACACTGAACGCTGTCTTTTCATCAGGTTTTCATAAGACACAAAAAACTGGTTCATAAACATCTGCAAAAGATACAGCCTTCTCTAGGCTCTCCTTTTCCACATATTATAAGCAAAGCAGGAGAAAACAAAACCAATACAACCTTAACAAATGTACCCTGATTTTTAAAACCATTGTGCCAACATAACTCAGGAATATCTGTGGATTTTCTATTTAAAAGATGACATGTTTCTCCGATTTAAAAAGTTGCATGTGACTGGAAAAAAGTTAGTATGTATATTGCTTGTGTTATTAACAATTACAAAACTAAGTGATGCAGCACATGCTTTTAGCATTATAGTGTTCATCTACTTTTGTATTAGAACTGAGAAACAATTACTTTGCAGTGTAACTCACCTTTCATTTGAAACATTCAAAAATAGTAGTACATTAAAAAAATAATCAAAATTCAAGCACAAAAAGAATCACTGTTTAGACATTGCTTGGAATATCAGTTACATGACTTCACCTGAACTGATCTGCAGCTTGTTCATTTGCTTGTTTTTTCATATGGAGTTTTTGTCTATAGTTTTCCAGTTTTTCTTCAGCTTTTCGCTTTTTTAATTCCTCATGACCAAGCCCACTTCTGCCTATGTAAGTTCAAAAGATGAATGTAAGCCATTGAGCAGCTCTGATATCCAACTAAATAAATTAGAAAGCGCCACAAACCTGTTTTTATGTTCAGAGGGATAGGTTCAACTATGCCTTCTCCTGTGTGAGAAAAAAATAGTCAATTTAAGAAATCAAGTTTTTCTCAAACTATGATTTGTGCAGTGTATTCAAGTAGGCAAGCTGCTCTTGCCATTAAATAGATCAATTTTCTTGCGATTTTTTTGCTTGGAAATTGAAAAATCCCAAATCAACACACATTTAGTGCACTACAAATGATGTCACTGTACTGGAACTCCCTCTCTTTTTTGGCTTCTCTGCTGTATCCCTAAGTACTTTTCTCCTGACACGATCAAACTGAAAGAAAATAGCGTTGACATGACAAGTGTAACAGGCCTGTGACGAAGACTGTTTTGTTACAGCCTTCTGTAGTATTTTCATTCCAGAATCTCACAACAATGATGAAGAATAAAAGGAAGCTCTCTGGGCCACTTCATTTGAGATTTTCTATGAGACACACTTAACTGGCAGAGCAGTTAGTGATTCCTGGTTTTACTGATTTTACTTCATCGGTTAAGGCTTCATAAGGGTAGGCCAGTGTGTACCATTTCTTAATCAGAATTTAACTATAAATTCCAAGAGAGGGACTGATGTTTCTTGGAACAATATCAGCTTTGCAAAACCATCAAAATATTCTCAATACAACTCCTGTAGCTATGCATACATGGAAGGGCATTTGTTAACCTGCAATTACTGCTCTTTCCTAGCATCCCTCGATAGTCTGTACTGTTTTTCCTTCAGTTTTAGGGATTTGCTCTCATATTTTGTTCTGTCACAGCACATTCGGAGTTCAGTAAAGCTATGACTCTCCAAGAGACATTTCACGACTGGTCTACAAATGAAGTGACAGCTGCGGTCTGTAAAATATATATGTATAGCTGAATACAGGCACACACTCCCAGAGAGAGACAAACTTACCACTTTTGCCAAGGGCCTGGCCGCTCTTGTAGCCCATCTTCTGGAGCAAAGCAAAGCCTTTGTTCTCGTTGCCCAGTGCACTTTTCAATACCAGGTCACGTCTCTCTTTTTCTTCTTCTTTTATGCTCTTTTGTCTGTTTTTCTCGTTGGCTTCTTTTTGCTTTTCTTCTTTCTGAATAGCTTCCTTTACCCGCCTCACCATAGGCAAGCCTGGCCTTACATCCTGCCTGCGAGTTAATAATTCCAGCAAACATCAGCGCTTTTTTAAAAACATGTTTACAATCACTTAAGAGGGGTGAAAAAAAGAATCCTCTACTTACTTAATAAATAAATCAGACATGTAGTCTTCCTCTTCGTCTCCCTCCATGCTTAGCACGGCTCTGTGCCGACCCCTTGCCTATGGGCACCGTCAGTGGAAGTCACGGCGCATTGCCTTTCCCTGCGTGTCCCCGGCAAGGCGGAACCCGCTCTCGCACCGAGAGGCGCCCGCCGCCGCCCCTCGGCTCAGCCGCTCGCTGCGGGGATGGAGGGGCCGAGGGACCGAAACGCGCGAACCCACGGCCCGGGCCGCCCCTGCCAACGCCGGGGCCCGCGCTCGCCGCCACGCCCACAGCGCGTCTTCCCCGGCTCCGCTACCGCCGCCCACCGCCGTCCGTGACGCCGCTGCACCCCGCAGCCCCCGCAGAGCCACGGCCGAGCGCCGGG
>VZRZ01006207.1:1010615-1070360 GCA_013398175.1 Climacteris rufus | reverse complement strand
TCCGCGCTTGCCCTCGGCGGTGGCGGCGTGTGGGGGGCGGTGTGCGCGTGTGCGTGCGGGGGTGCGGGTATGCAAGGCAGCGAGCATCGTTCCCTCGGCATCGTCGCCTTGGCGTCGCTGCCTGAGCATCGGTCCCTTCCAGCCGGCGCTGCACCGCGGCGTTACCTCCTGAGGGCTTTTAGAACCAGGCAAGATGCCCTGGGAGAGCTGCTACAGCTTCTTGAAGTAGCCGATACAGGTAGGAGGACCCAGGCGCAGAAACCTTTTCACCCGATGGAGTCCTTCAGGAGTGCGTCACTTCGCCTAAACTTGCCTGTTTCTCGGCTTTCTCACCCCACTGAAGTGCACGCTTGATGGAGATACAAATAGTTCATTTCGGCTTAGAAAAACAGCTGGGGAATAGAAAGGAATTTTATTACATCTGAGCGTTTTCTTGTCTCTGTAATACTTCAACATACCTCACCGACTGCTGGTTGACTTTGATCGGCTTTTGCTCTGCATCCTGTGGGGGATCGCAGTGTATTTATTTCTTGTAACATGCATAGCAAGACCCAGCCCATACCAGAATAGGTAGGACTTGGTAGGCATTTTTCACTGCTTTTTGGAGCAAACCTTTGGCCAGTGTAAGTGAGCTTTGAATTGTCTACGTGCGTAGCTCTGGGTTAGACTGAATCTTCAGGGAGGTGAATATTTGTGTAGCTGTTTTTGTGTCTGATCCCTTGTGCTTCATCAGCACAGCCGAATGTACGTGCAGGTTTTATAACTTAGAGCTTGTGTTTCCTACATTTTTGATGAAGAGGTACAGGAGTGTGGGGAAGGTGCCTAAGGGGCTCATAGCTCTTATGGCCGGGGCAAATGAAGCCTTTTATATGGGCAGGAAAAGGAGTAATGAGCTGTGCTGTCCTATGGTATGTCTGGTACTTACGTTCTGTGCGGCTGTGACGAGCTGACTAGATCTCTGGGATGATACCCAAAGAATCAGAGTGCTGTCATTCATTGTGTTTCTCTCTGCTCTCATGTAAAGGTGTTTTGGGGTGATGTGTCTGAGTTACTGACAGGCAGTACTTTCTCAATTCTTTATAAATTAAAAAAAAAAAAGACAGAAAAAGTCTTTGGAGTTGTCAGGGAGGGGCTGTGTGTGCTTCCATATGTGGCTCTTCCCCCTTTGCTGATCTGTTGCTGGAGCTTTGTGCAGTGAAAAATATGCAAAGTGTTGGAGTGCAAGGAACAACCTTAAAGACATTGTGATTGCTTTATTTTCATCACCACCAAATCATTAAGGTGAATGTAGAACCATAATACAGAATTAGTATTAATATGTCACCCTTACCAATGTCTCATTTGGGGACTGTTTAAAAAAATTAATTTAGGTGACTTCATTTGACTTTAAGAATTTGTTGGGTTTGACCATGAATGAGGAAGCAGCTGTGAGCTTTGGAGAGCACAAGTGGAGCAGTGCAGCTGTCAAAAGATGATGAGTGTTGAAAGCTGATGTCTTACATAACACTCCTTAGTTGTTTTGCTTTTTCTGTTTTGCCTGAGAATGTAGTTTCATCAGCGCTGCATTCAGGTTTTGGGGTTGGGTTGTTTTTTGGCTTTTTGTGTTTCTTTTTGCTGAAGGTAATTGACTTAATGTTGTGATTTTAGGTAAATTTTGTGGTTTTTTTTCTTCTGGCAACTCTGCATTAAACAGCTACCCTTTGTTTTCAAGTGGTTTGCTAAGGTTGTGTGCAGAGTGTTTGCTCACACTGATATTGTGCTTTTGGTGGTGCTTTGATGCCAGTCCCCATTCTCTGTTTGAGCAGGATCTCCAGTGTTCCATCTGCAGTATTTTGCCAGCTGGGGAGACTTGCAGTTGTTTGGCTGCTGCTTGTGTTCTAGGCTGTCACATCTAAGGCTTGATGGGTTTCAGAGAACTTATTTGTCCAGCACTGAAAGAAAGGCAAGTGTGATCTGGGAAGTCTTTCCTCAGTGATGTCAAATACTATCATTGTTCATGACTCTCAAATTCGCTTTGGCTGGAAATTCCTATTTGTGGTAGGCTTATCCTCTCACCTTGTCCGTTGAAGGGTGTTGAGACGGGGGCCTGGTTCATGCCTCAGTTTTGGAAGCATGCTCAAGGGTCTGGATTTGCAACAATCCTTTTTGTCTCTCATGTAAGAGGAGACAGTGAGATGATTCCTTTACCTTCTTTAAACAGGGACTTCAGTATATTTTTCTTGGCTAAGACTGTGTACCCAGAAATTGCTTGTTGGTGCCCTTTTTACAATTAACAGCTCTGTTCACAGAAATACTAAGTACTCAGTTTGTATATGAATAGTTTTTATGTGGGATTGCTTAGCTGAGACAAGTCTAAGCAAGCTGGATATTTTAATTTGATTTTCAAAGTTTTGTACTGATGTACTATTCTTTATACTAATATTTATGTTTTTATTTTAGAGTTTATACACAAATTTACAATACGACTGGAATTTAACCCATTATGGAGCTGGCTCATAGTTTGTTACTGAATGAGGAAGCATTAGCTCAAATCACAGAAGCAAAGAGACCAGTCTTTATCTTTGAGTGGTTGAGATTTTTGGATAAAGTGCTGGTAGCTGCCAACAAGGTAATTTTATGTCTTTCCCCCCCCTTCTTTCTAAAGAAATTTTCTTTAAAAAAGCATTAGTATAAATTTCATGCCAGAGAAAGTTGACAGGTAATGGCCACATGGTAACTCTATGGTTTCAGACTCAGCCTGAAGATCCTCTGTGTTAGTGTGTAGCTTTTAAGTGTTTACTTGCAGGTAGTCACTAGGCAGCTACTAAGTATTTTTAAAAAGTAAAAATAAATAGGATAGTGAGCTAATTCTGAGCATTTAGCATCTGTATCTGGTATTGTTGAATGCATCTCAAATCTCTGTGAGACAAGCAATTTGCTGAATTATATACAGTTCGGAGTGGTATAAGGTTTAATTCCATTTCTGTAGTTTTTTTGGGGTGTTAGAGGCAACACAGAGAATTAAATGACATTTCTTATTTGTTTTTGGTCCATTAACAGACAGATGTCAAGGAGAAACAGAAGAAACTTGTAGAACAGCTAACAGGACTCATCAGCAGTTCCCCTGGGCCACCCACACGGAAGCTACTTGCAAAAAATCTTGCTGCTCTCTATAGCATTGGAGACACATTTACTGTTTTTCAGACACTTGACAAGTGTAACGACATCATCAAGAGCAAAGATGATACTGCAGCCTACCTGCCCACAAAACTGTATGTTTTATATTACTGGGGAAAGGGGAGTGATTTTTGAGCCACGTGGTCCTGGATTTTACAGAAGAATCTGCCTATATATGTGCATGCTGTGTTTACTTATATTTTGCATGCTTTTTGGGAGTTCACATATGCTTGATATAGATAGCAGAGAAAAGCACTGGATTGAGATTGTGCAGGGCAGGACTCAAAGATGACACATGCATTGCTGTCTGAAAGTGAAATGTTCTTCTCTAGGCAAGGCACTGTGTTATGTTTCTTGACATACTTATGGCATGGAGAGGATAACAGTTAAGGAAGATATTCCACCAATGGAATTATTGCTGATTGTGCTCAGGTACCCCATTTAAGGTGGAACCTGCAGATTGTCAAACCAGAGCATTATCTATGCCCAGAGAATTGTAACCAAATGTTCAAGTTTTTTTCCCCATCGAACATTGCCTTTTCTATTCCTCTACCACGATAAGCTGTACAGGTCTCTTAAGCAGAGTCTCTGTACCTGGATATGTGTGTGCATGTATGTATGATCCAGTTTGTCTTGAGTCATAAGAGCAGTCTCACTGGTAGGAATTTGGTTGATGCCACAAACAACTTCCACTGAAACTGTTTTTGGTACTTTCCCATGTACTGCTTTACATGTTCATGGTGTCTAGTGAACCCACATTGGTTTTGCCTTCAGACATTATCACAACAATAGGATTTGACGATAAAATCTGAAATAATCACGGGGCAGATATTGTCCTCTTATTTCTAGCTCTTGCAGCTTGAGGAACTTGGAAAAGAGGGGAAGGGTTTTCTACTATGATGTGCACTGAAATTTATGCTACCCAGGTGATAGTCCAGGAGGTTTTTTTAATGGACATATGCTCCTTAAGGGGGAGGCTGTAATGAGTTTGTGACATAGCTTTGCTAAAAAATGATTTGGCCAAAAATTAGAGATTAAAAAAAAAAGCCTCATTCCTTTGTGATGAAAAAGTGCAGGTTTTCAGGAGCTGCTTCTGTAACTGTCCTGGAACAATTTGTGTATATAACTGCAATATGGTGTTAATTAAATATTTATGACCTCAAGCGGCAGGGCAAGGAAAACGTGTAAATAACTGTTTATGGATCCAGAAATTTGATAGTGCCAATAAATTTTCTTGTGTTAGGCTATAATTTATGCATTTTAATTCTTAGTCTTGAAAAAAACCCCATGATTCAGTATCTACAAAATTGTGTCAGGATATATTACAGGGTAGGTGTTAACTTGCTTGGTCTTGGAAAAGAGACAGTTTATTGAAATACAAAAGCCTAATCTTGCAGAGATTTCAGCCTATCTTGTTTTCTACAGAATTTTTCACTCTCTGTGTAGATTCTGTGGTAATACCCTTTCAAATAGATGTGTATTTTTAAAAGCTGATAACTTTCCTCTTACTTTTTTTTCATAAATAACAAAATTATTTAAATGCACAGTGTTAAACAACCAGTATAAGTAGTGGATAACAAATAGATTTTTATTAATCAGTGTTGATTGAAACATACATTTCTATTTCACTATTTGTTTTCATTTAGATGATACAGAAAAAAGTACACCAATTAATGTCTTTTTTCATAGGGCTGCTGTGGCATGTGTTGGAGCATTTTATGAAAAAATGGGCAGAATGCTGGGTAGTTCTTTTCCAGAAACTGTTAATAATTTGTTAAAGTCTCTGAAGAGTGCAGAGGTAAGTTTCAGTTTATTTATGTGGTCTTATTTCCCTTTAAACTGAAACCTGCTTCCTCCAGAGGTGTTTGGCAAATTGCCTGGATTGTTTTTCTTCTACATTGAAAACTGCAAGTCACTTACCTAGTTAGTATCAAGTGTACTGCGGAGAGTTTAGAGTTTATCATTTGAATATTACAGTAGTTGCTTCAAAGTGGCATCAGTAATTAAAATTTTAAAATGACTGTATGTGTAATTTCTAACTACTGTGTTAGGATTTTTGCCCATGTGCTCTGAATAAATGTTCAGTTGTTAAAAATTAGTAATGAAAACATAAGTTTTCCAGGGAAGTTGTTACTCTGTATGTGAGCAGAATACATTGTCTCCTGAAAAGAGAAAGCGTGTTGTAATATTGAGATAATGTATCCTGGGCTGTCAGTGGGTCTGATTTTATGCAAATAGCTCTGTTGGAACAAGTTGGAATACCGATTGTGCGGGTCTTGTGCTGACACCTGTTTTCTTCAGCTGTGTTGTCGTACCTGTGATTATTTATTTATTTGTTTTGTGTGTGTGTGTGCCCTCAAGTTCTAAGTACCTCTCTGTGTTCAGGTACAGCATGAAAGTGTTAACTACTTGGGCTTCCCGTTCTCTCCTATCAGCTGCTGTTTCTTTTTTTCCGAGTCTGTAGATGATAAATAGTGGGGCAGTACAGAAGCATTTTACCTAGAGTCAATTTGTTGGGTTGGCTGGGCTCAATTTATGTGCTAACTGAGGGACTTGTAGTAAAGCTGTGTATAGTGCTTACTTCTATCTAAAATCAGCTACATATCAGTTCCATCTGCCTTCGTTATCAATGTTTGCAAAAATATTCCCACATACAAGCAGGAAAATACAAAACTATACGCCTGGTTCTTAATATTATCAAGTACTGTGTCTGCATTTTTGCATCAATGTTTTTATGTGTGTGTGCAGTCTCAGGGCCGAAGTGAGATTCTGATGAGTTTGCAGAAAGTCCTCAATGGGCTTGGAGGAGCAGCAGCTTCTTGTCACCGCGACATTTACAAGAACGCCCGGTCTCTGTTGACGGACAGATCCATGGCTGTACGATGTGCCGTGGCTAAGGTGGGTGTTTTCTCACCTGTCACAGAAATTCTTGTGCTGTGACTGGGAAGTACCTGCAGTTGAACTGGGACCTGTTGTTTATGATGGGAAATTTGATAATTAGTTGAACAAGGTAGGTCCTTATTAGTTTCCAGTGCAGGCTCAGACATTTGACTTTTTTCACAGGTACTGTAGTACTGCATTCCCTGCTTCATAAACAAATATGAGATAGAATATATTATCTGTGAGCCTCAGTGGGAGAGGTTTTTGGTAACATGGTTTTTCCATTGGGCTTTAATTTTTTAATTTATATATTAGCCTATTCCATGAGTCTTCTGATTGTTTACTCAGCTAAGATATTTGGCATAGGGGAGAGTGAGTGTAAATTAACTCTTAAAATATTCATATTAAAAAATTTGCTGAAAAAACCTGACAATTGCAGTCTGATACTTAGATAAAAGGTGAGAATGCTCTCCCGGTCCTTAGCAAGTCTATTTTTCCTACAGTGCCTGCTGGAATTACAGAATGAAGCGGTGTTTATGTGGACAGCTGAACTAGAGAATGTTGCAACGCTGTGCTTTAAAGCTCTGGAAAACTCAAACTATGGTGTGCGAGTGGCAGTGTCAAAGCTTTTGGGGACCGTCATGGCTACAGCGCTGATACCAAAACAAGCAACAGGTACGAGCCCTTCTGGATTCTGTGTCTGAGTGGGCAGACTGCTTCAGTACCATGTTATGTGATGGTGTTGTGTGACACATTGTTGTTCCAGTAGATGGATTGTTTGTTTTTACAAACGAAAAGCTAAAAAGAGTAAAGAGTGCAGAATCTCTGTTGTACTCGTACAAACAAAAGACAAAGCAAACTATCAAAAGTCACTGGGAAAAGTGGCTTATTTTTTAAGCATGCAAATGTCTGAAATCTTGGGTAAATTTATTTTTGCTAGAGAGTTTTGAATTAATAAGTCTGGTTTCAAGATCATTGCTTGTATTGGTTGGGACTTGGGCATTAAATTATTAATTTTCTTTTGGAAAAGTCATGCGGCAAAATGTGAAGAGAGCCACACTTGAGGAGGTCTTGGAGCTCATGGCCACAGGATTTCTGCGAGGAGGATCTGGTTTCCTGAAGAGTGGTGGAGAGATGTTAAAAGTAGGAGGATCTGTCAATAGGGAAGTGCGAGTTGGTGTTACCCAGGTTTGTGTTTTTTTTAACAAAGTAAAATTGATACATAATTGTAACTCTTTTAGCAAGAAAAAAACCACACTTTTGTATTTAGTTAACTTACAAGTCTAGTTTGACACACCTGTTTTGTGAGATGTACAAGAGGCATCAGTCACCTGTGTACTTTCTTTTATTATTGATGTGCAGTAGATTAAGGTATGAGCTAAGGAAAACTTATTTAATCAGTTTATATTAGACGAGATTAACTACAAAAATATTTGGAAACTTAGTATGTTAAAGACTTTAGTTCCCTTTTTAAATTTTATTTCTTTTCAGAGGGGAGGCTCTGTTTTCCTTTTGTGTCTCTTTCTCAGCTGCAGCTCTGATTAGTTAAACTGCAATCCTTCTCTCCATATGTCTCTCTTGAGTAGGTGAAATCTGGTGAATGTGGAAGCTCCTCTTGTCTAAGACAAAAAGGTGATGGCAGCATTTCTTCAAATTCAGACATGCTCACTCTGACATGTATTTCAATATGCTGCAGTAACTTCCCAGAATCAGCATTCTTTGATCATAAGTTGTTTTATGAAACCCTTTATTTTCTCTCTGTCTTTTTTGGTGAAGTGGCTGAATATGCCAGGTTTTCATTCTGAACTGGAACATGTTGCTGCTGTTATTTACATTGTGTTCTTACATTTTTTAGGAAGAGACACATTGAAAGCAATGCTGGGGTTTTTTTTGCTATCATCCAAAGAGTATTTTGCGCATCACAGGGTATTTGTCAGTATGGGGGCTGCTCTTGGTACTGGAAACAGTTTTGTTTCAGCAGCAAAGACCTGGCTACTGAATTGCTTCATGCTGAGTAACCTTGTGAGGGTTGCTTATTGCTACTGTAGTGCTTTGAGCATGAGTCTCACTGCAGTCTTACATTGTTTTTTGTTTCTGTTTTCATTGGCTTACTGTGTGGCTTCTCAATTTGCAGGCCTACGTTGTCTTCGTGACGACATTAGGAGGGCAGTGGCTGGAGCGCAACTTCGCTACGTTTCTGTCGCACGTGCTCGATCTGGTCTCCCATCCTCGTGCAACTCAGACCCACGTGGATGCCGTTTACTCTCGGAGATGTGTGTCCTTCATCCTGAGAGCAACTGTGGGCAGCTTACTTGGGGAGAAAGCACAGATTGCAGCTGCCAAAGATATATGCCAAGCCATTGGTAAACAAATGAAGGCAGTGGGTGAGAACCATTTTTCCTTCATTTGAGGCCGGTTGAAAGTTATTGTCATTTTACTGAGTCAGCCATTTTTCAGCTTTCTTCTACTGTGAGGAGTAATTTTGTTCTTATGGTGAATGATAGTTCATCTGCTTTCTGCTTCAAATGTGCTGTCCAAGACGTTAAGTTCTGCTTGAAAAGTGATGGTATAAAACTGACTTCTTATCCTGTGGTAGCAAATGCAATGTCAAAAGCCTGGAATGGAAGTGGAGAAGAAAACTGTGCATTTGCCATCTGTCTGGGGAATAGATCATATGGAAAGTCGTGCAGAGTTCTTTACTAACAGTGTGGAAAATCCTGTAGGTCAAGATCCTGTAGGTCCTTGTGTCTCCCCCTTTAATATCCATACTAATATCCAATTGGATTTTGTGACAAAAATAATGTAATTTGAAGACTGGAATTAGAGAAGAAAAATGTGAACCCCTTTGCACAACTTGGCAGAATATGTAATCACTAAGAGGACTGACAAAACTCTGTTGGCATTTGTGTCTTATGAAATGAATTAGGTCAAGCTAGAGATTTTAAAAGTAAATTTGAATTACACATCACTGAATTTACCAGACATATCTTTCTTTTCTGCTGCCATCTAATTTGAGTCTAAAACAATGTTTAACACATGGAAATGAAATTGATTTCAAAACTTTTACAAGTTCTTCCCATAACTGGTTTTTGATAGCATAGGTATAGAACCTTAAAAGGTTTTTGATTACAATAAATATTGCTTCCAGAAAATGAATCCATTGAAAATGCTGTTTCTGAGAGGAAGCAGTTGCAGAAATTACTCTTCCTGACACCTTGTCAAAGTCTCAGGAAATTCAATTCTGTATTTGGATAGATGGAAGAACTCTTTCATATTTTAGAACATGTCTTATGAATTTGATGAAAAATGGGAAGGGTTTTGACTTGGATTTTTACTATAATTGCATCGCTTTGTATACAACAGACTGTTTTCTAAATTTGTACTGTAGCAGACACACGAACGTTAAGCTGACACTAGAGTCTCTTTTCTTTGAAAAGAGTTGCTGCTTCTGGGACACTTTATAGGAGAACATACAGTGGGATTAAGGAACTCAGTTGGATAACACTGAGATCATTAGAGATTGCAATTAATTATTTCCTAAAGGTCTCCTTTTTTAGTTTTATTGAATATATTTGCATGCAAATTTGTATGCAGAACCTATACATGTCAAGATTGTATTTTTTGTTACTGTGCATAGATACACATGTAGAGCAAGTGTGTTTTGTGTAAGTGCTTTTACTGTGTTACACTGTTTATGTGATCTCTTAGTGCTCTGCCATCCATAGTAACTGCTGGACATCTGCTTTTTATGGTCTTTGGACGACTGAGTTTGGCTGATAGCTATAAAATTATTTCCCTGCAGAATATGTTCACTTTGTGAGTTCTCACTATGACCAGACTTGTGGTTTTGTTTTAATGTAGGATTGATGTCAAAATGAAACTCTCACTTTCTGTCCTGTGTATGCTCAGGTGTGATTCAAATGGCACTTAAGCAATATACTCTTGTTTTCTTTTCTGCAGAAGCAGTAGTGAATGATGCCAACAGTGAAAATAAATCAGGAGCTGCTGATGTGGCTGCAAGCCAGCACGTAATGGTGTGTGCCCTCCAGGAGCTGGGTAGTCTGGTTCAGAGTCTGAATGCCACTGCATCTCCTCTTATTCAAGAACCTTCTATTGGTATGCAAATAAATCAAAATAGCTTAAGGGAGGCATTTGAGCAGTGAATATGAAATATCATTAAATCTAGTTAAATAACAAACAAATATGTAAGGAATAAACCTATGAAATTGGTAGTTCCTGTAGTGCTCCAGATAACTACATTTGTCCAGCTCGTTGTGTCTAGTACCCTAACTTTAGTTCAAGTTTGACAAAGTATTAATTCTGTCAAACTATTTTGGTTAGAGTCTGTGTGAAGCTCTTTCTTAGGGTGAGTAAAGTTTTAATTTTTGGTATTGGTTTGTTTATGATAATGGTTTTATAGGAAATACATTATTTTGCTATGTAAGATCTGAAATCTTGCTTCTGGGAAACTATTGCTTTGAAATACCGAATTTCTTTGGGGATGCAAAAGTATTTTGTGAAGATGAAGCTGTGGGTAGTCTCATTTAAAAAAAAAGTAGTTCTTTGGCTTAAGTTGACTGGGGTTTATGTGGATTTTTTCTTGTTTGTTACAGTATCTAAATCCACATTTATACTGTAGTGTTACGGCTTTACATTTTTTCAGTTTCTGGATGCCTATGTTTTTTCCACTGGGAGTGCAAAACTCCGTTAGACATTTCATCATGTAGATTGTTATTGATGCCTATGACATTCTTCCCATACTGATTTTCTGCCAGCTATGGAGTGGGGAAGACTGTTCCCATATTTATTCCTTCTGAGAACTGTGTCCCATAAGAACAGAGGGGACTGTATCTCAGTATTTTTTCTGTTATCTGCTGTGAACTCAGCATGTAGAAATTGTTCAGTAGCTCAAGAGAAAACAAACAGCAGTGGGGGCTTTGAAGTAGGAGTTTGCTGAGATCTGAACTAAAGAAAGTGTTGGTGTGGAGACAGACTGGACTGAAGGGCTCAGGCAGTGGGATTAGGTAGGCACGGAAGTTTGGAGAGCGTAGAAGGATGCAAACTTGCTGCTGGGGAGACAGTACTATGTCAAAAGCTGAGTACAACAGCCAGTGACATCTACAGCATGTACTTGGCTACAGTGTGAAACAAAGCCAAAGATCAGTGTTACTGTTGCTATGTTACTGGCAATTTTTAAAACATTGTACGAATCATCCAGTGCCTGTTTCTTTATATAATGTTGCTGCCTCTTTTCAATGTTCAAGTAGTAAGAGTCTGACAGCTCCAGCTTTGCTGATAAAGCCTGCTGGGGAGCAGCATAATACTAGTAACACCTCTGTCTTTCCTTGAAAGAAAAGGCAAAGTCAGAAAATTAAAGTATTTTAATTCTTTCTTAACTTTCACATTGACTGTCTAGTATTGATCCATTTTGCTTGTCTGTGTAGATTAAAAAGCATATGTATATCAAGGAGTGCATCATAAGCTAAAGACTGCAAACTGTCCTTTCTGTAGGTCTGTTGGAGACAGTAACTTCAGTTCTCCTCCACCCCAGCATGGCGGCTCGGCTGGCCGCCGCCTGGTGCTTGCGCTGTGTGGCCGTGGCGCTGCCCTTTCAGTTAACGCCGTTCTTAGACAGATGTGCAGAGAGACTCAACAATCTCAAGACCTCCCCTGAAGCTGTTAGTGGCTACAGTTTTGCAATGGCTGCTTTGCTGGGGGGTGTGCATCAGTGTCCCCTAGGCATTCCTCACGCCAAAGGAAAGGTGAGATAATGGGAAAGGTGAGATAATGAGTGTCTCGTCTGTGAGTGTACTAAAAAATACCTTTTTATCTACAAGTATTAGCTTGGCAAAATGGGTGGCATGCTAATGAGTTAAAGCATTATTGAAATTGAATTTGTGCCTTGCAGAAGAGTAGTAGGCAGAACACGTGATTTTAGAATCTCAGTTGCAATATTTAACATTTTTCCTCTCTTTCGCTTTTAAATTTGCTGAAGAGAAATTGAAATATTAAAAAATTGCTGAAGAAAATACTGTCTGTATTATCATACGAAAAACAGTAATAATCAGCATGAAATGTAATCTGCATTCAGTCTTTATGGAAGGTCAATTTAAATGGTTTGAGAACATCTTTATATATAGTCTGTAAAAGTGAACAAGTAGAACTGCAGCTTGCAATGACTTCACTTATACTGTTGAAATCCCCTGTGTTTTGCCATTGGTGCAGATGGTGGTCAGTATTGCTGAGGATCTGTTACGAACTGCTGCTCAAAACAGCAGGCTCTCCTTGCAGAGGACTCAAGCTGGATGGCTTTTACTTGGAGCACTTATGACTTTAGGTTTGTAAAAATGGTTTGCTTTTTCTTTTATTTGAAAGCTTGTCCAACATTTCTGAGTATCCCCTCTTGTAAATGGTCTTTACACATAATTAGTTCATTATCTAGCACAAGAGTATTTATACAAGGGAAGAAGAGTGTTAGTGCACTTACTTAAGCAGTGTTGTTATGCTGGGGAGAAGTGAAATATTAGTGCTTATCTAAGCTGAAGTATGGTAGAAGGTGTCATACCATAAAAAAAATTTCGGTTCAGTTTTTAGAAACTAGCCCTTAGTCATTCTCTGAAAGGGTAAAATTGCCCATGGTCTTCCTTCCTTAATACTGTGGTGCAGAAGAAATGGACAGTAAATGAAACACAATGACATTCCAACAAGTTGCATGTGTGCCTCTAGGTAGGCAACAGCACTGAAGAAAAGTGTTATCAGTTTAAAAGCCCTTCAGTTGTCTTTTAAAAAAGCCAGCCTCGTGTTCATGTCTGCCATTACAGAAGTATCACAAGCTGCATTTTGAGAGGTTGTAAGTATACTCTTGAATGTTGTAGCAAGTGTTTTTTTCTGTTTTGTTTGAGTTTTTTTTAATACTGGAAGATGTGATAAAGTTCTGATGCATTTTGCAGTATTTTGATCTCTCATCAAATACTATTTTTTGTTTCATTTCATTACTCTAAATTGTCTTTTTTTTATCAGTTTGTCGTCATGTTTTTCTAGTGTATTATAGTGTATTCCTATTTTGGTTGTTATCCAATATATTTTTAATGTACTTGCACTGGATCTTTTTCAAAAATTTTAGAAAACTAAGACTGTTACACTAATTTGCATAATCTGTAACTACCAGCTATTTTTCTACTTATTTAATGGATAAACTAGAGTAAGCTAAAGAACTTGCTTTCAAAAAAGTAATATAAAGAAATAGAAGTAAGAATAAAAAGATAGGAAAAAGACAGTGGTTCCATATGACATGACAGTATGTAGAATGGCCTATTTCCTATTTTTAGTACTGATGCCAACCAATAGACTTAATGTATTGTAGTAATTTGCCACGCTTTCAACCTCAGAACGAGAAAGAATTTCATTTGGTTTTCATTGTTCCAAGAAGGGAGAAAAGGAAGAGAAGTGAAATAAGACAAAAATAACTTGAAGAGCAAAAGCCTTCACAGCAGATTTTTCACACTTAAATACACACTATTGTTACACTGTCACTTTATTTTTTTGCACAGGTCCTTCTGTTGTTCGCTACCATCTGCCCAAGATGTTGCTGCTGTGGCGAAACGTGTTTCCACGTTCTCTGAAGGAGCTGGAAGCAGAGAAGGCCAGGGGAGATTCTTTCACCTGGCAAGTAACACTGGAAGGCCGTGCTGGAGCTCTGTGCGGTGAGGAATTCAGACTTTGGGAGTACACCTGCACAGTAAACCAAAATGTGATGCCAAGTATTGGAGAGATAACTCTTGTAACTTCCTTTTTTTCTTTGAAAATGAGTAAAATGTGTCGATTTTCATCAGTATGACCTGGTTTTGGCATACAGTTTGATGAACATATCACACAGTCTTTGAATAAATATTTTTAATTGCTGTTCTTTTGATATTCTCTTAGCATCTGTATCTTGCTTATGTTTTATGTTTGTTTGTTTTAGTGAAAGTTTAATTTAAACTGTTTTGTTATTAGCTATGAGAAGTTTTGTTGCTCACTGTCCTGAGCTCCTTACTGAGGATGTGATCAGGAAACTGATGACACCCATAGAATGTGCCATGACAATGATGTCACAGTAAGTAGGCAGTTTTTGCTCTTTATTCACTTTTGTCTTTTCCTGGACTTGAAATATTAAAACTAATTTGTTTTAATTCATATTCTGACATGGTACTGCACTGTCACTGTTCATTCATTTTGAAAAATACTTTTATGATCATTGTGTTTATGGTTATTAGCTTTGTAAAAGTGTTACTGCATAGCCTGTGCTGAAGGGCCGAGCATGGTAACTTTTGTTAACTGTACTTTGGATTTCTAGTTCAGTGAGCTTTTGAATTCATGGGTTGCTTATCTTTGTGCAAGAAATGAGAAAACTAAGATACTGATGTACTAGATGTTAGTAAAATAACTCTCCTCTTGTGAACTGAACTAATGAAAAGACTTTCAACATTTTTAGACTAAAAGTAAAACCACAGTTTTGAGTTGGGTTTTGTGGTTTGGTGTCTGCCCCTTTCCCCTGCCCCACCCCTAATTAGAATAGGACTTTCTTCTGAGGGAGTGCATGTCACTGATTTACAGAAGCATGTGTTGTGGGTTTGTTGGGGTTTTAAAAAAAGTTTTCTCTGTACAATTACTTCTGAAAATGTATTGATAATTGAGTAATGCTGTTCAGAATAGTTTTCAGAACAGTTTCTTGCCTTGTCTCGAGTTATATCTTGTGAAAAGAAATCTGAAAATATTCTTTTCAGTAACTGAAAAATTTCTGGTTGTCTCTTATTTGTTCTTAATTCTATAGCATTCCATCAGTAATTAAAGCCCATGGAGCTCATCTCAAAGCTAGTGCAGCTATGGTTCGTTTAAGGCTTTATGATATATTGGCTTTATTGCCTCCGAAGACATATGAAGGTACATACATTTTTAACAGCTTTTGTCAAAGTAATAATTCTACTTAGTCCTTGTGATGCAGTTTTGGTGCTTGTCTTTGAAGCAGCTGTAAGAGTCAAAATACAATTCTAGGAATCTCCAAGAATTTTGTACTGTATTCCTCATCTTCTGTGTGTCATCTTGACAATATAACTACAGAGTATGAATATTGCTAAGCATTCATAGAGTAGCACTTAAAATATAGAAGTTATGGTCCTGTTGATAGGATTGAGAGATATGGAGCTCATGCTCTGAGATCAAATAATGGTGTTTTAAGTCATTGTTACTTAAAAGATAGAGAACT
Source organism: Climacteris rufus (assembly GCA_013398175.1). Lineage (NCBI taxonomy): Eukaryota > Metazoa > Chordata > Aves > Passeriformes > Climacteridae > Climacteris > Climacteris rufus. Next base: position 1,055,080 of record VZRZ01006207.1, on the reverse strand, counting down.
TTGTTTCTTAGTGTACTGAAAAGACAGATGTGACAATGAAGATTTAGTTTTGGTTTCAGTGGTTTTCTTTTTGGGTTTTTTTTGTGTGTTTTGGGTTTTGTTTATTTTTTAAACCTGATTTGATCTGTTACACAGATCTGCTATTATTAAATTGCCAGGCACTGTCACATGGTCTGACAGATTAACTCTCTGGGTTTTGTTTGTGTTTTTGTTAATTCATTAAATTTACATAATCATGTGGATGAGCAATTTTTTCAAAATTTGGATTGTCATCCAGGGGATGGCCCAATCTGTTGTTTAGAACAGGACACAATTCTGAATAATGTGATCTAGTAGACCCTGCTCGAGCAGGGAGTTGGGACTAGATGACCTTCAGTGGTTTCCAACCTTACCTCTTCTTTAGGTATTTGGGTATCCCTCAATACCCATGATTTGGGAATTGAGAGCCTGGAGTTCCATTTGAAGCCTTGCTCTCAACCCTGCTCTTGTCAGGTTTACTTCTCTGTTTGCTACCTCTAAAATTGAAGTAATGGTACATTTGTAACTTCTGATCTCTAGCTGAAATGTTTTGACTGAGAAGCAGCAATGATTCTTTTTAATGTCTTTCTTTTTAGGATCATTTAATGCGCTGCTTCGAGAGTTGGTAGCAGAATTTACTTTGACAGACAACTCCGCTAATACAACCACATCACTCCTAAGGTCTCTTTGTCATTATGATGATAGTGTTCTGCTTGGCTCTTGGCTGCAGGAAACAGATCATAAGTCAATTGAAGATCAGGTAATAAAAAACTAGAAGAATGAATTATCTGCACTGTCTGTGTGATGTGTGTGTGGGGAAGCCTTCTGAAACTGAAGCTTCATACCTTGTTTTTCAGAGCTTTGTTAGATGCAAGTCCTTCCATCTACAGGGTACTGTTTTGATTAAAACCCACCTACAGCTGAGATATAAATTGCATAGTGCTAATCCTAGGGTTGTGCTTAGTAAACTAGACTCACTTCTTTAAAAAAAACCCCACCCAACACTCTCTTTTCATCTGCCAATCTTTCTGGTCTAGCAGTTGTTCTCATATATATTTTTTTAATCAAGGGAAATACAGGTTTCACTTACGTTAGTTTTTATAATAAAACTACTGTCAAAATATCAATTTTGCAAATGGTATTAGAACAAAACAAAATTTAACTGGTTTTATCGTTGTACTATGAAATCTTACGTTTGATTTGAAAGTGTTGACACAGTGTTGTTGGCTGAAAACGCCTCTTCTGCAACAGCCCATCAAATAATGAGAAGGTTTCTCAGAAGGCTTGATGGAGCAGATCCAAAAGCCAAGATTGATACCAAGCGTGAGAAACCAAGGGGAAGCCGTTTCTGAGCCAAGATCAAAAGCAAAAAAAGGTTTTATAAAATCCCCTTGTTTGTTGTGGCAGACATAATAGACTTCCAGTGCAGTCTGCAATCCCCACAGAGCTTTTCCCCCCCACACACCTTTTTTTTTTTTTTTTAACCTCCTGCCTGTAAAACAGTGGCACTGTTGGCAAGTGAAGATCTGTGGTCTGTCACAGGATTCTGTCAGTGTGGGCTTGCAGCCCAGAAAGCCAGTGGAATCCTGGGCTGCATCCAAAGCAGTGTGGTCAGCAGTTTGAAGAGGGTGGTTCTGCCCCTCTATGCTGCTCTTGTATCCTCAACATAAGGAGGACATGGAACTGTTGGAGCAAGTCCAAATGAGGGCCACAAAGTTGATAAGAGGACTAAAGCACCTCCCCTACAAAGATGGGCTGAGAGAGTTGGGGCTGTTCAGCCTGGAGAAGAGAAGGTTGTGTGGAGATCTTGTAGAAGCCTTCCAGTTTCTGAAGGGAGCCTACTGGGAAGCCAGAGCAGGACTCTCCGTCAGGAACTGTGGTGATAGGACAAGGAGTAATGGGTACAAATTGAAAGAGGGGAGATTTAGGTTAGATGTTAGAAAGAAATTTTCACTGTGAAGATGGTGAGACACAGCAGCAATTTGCCCAGGGAAGTTGTGGATGCCTTAACCCTGACAGTGTTCAAGACCAGGCTGGATAAGGCCTTGAGCAACCTGGTCTAGTGGGAGGTGTCCCTGCCTGTGGCAGGAGTGGTTGAGTCTAGATGATCTTCAAAGTCCTTTCCAACTCCTAAACATTCTATGGTTCTATGATTCTCTTGTGCTTAGTCATGTTTTATTTTTTAGTGATACAGAGGTCTCAACAAACGTTTGCAGTGTTTTCTGACCTTCTAAGAAGAATACAGATCTACTTGATTCTAATTTTGTTGCATAATTAAATAAATGATAGGAATATAGAATTTTCTTCAGACAAAATAGATGTTTGTTTAATAGTATTTCATGAAAGAATGATGGTTAGGAAGTATTTTCTTGATAATAGGAGCATTAGTAATTTTAGTACTATTTCTAAATCTTTCTGTATAGGGAATTATTTTAGCCAAAACCAATCGTTTAATACACTGTATTGTAACTCGGTGCTCAGACAGTGAATGAATGACCTTTTTTCTGAAATGGCACTTCATAATCAGTGATTCAGAAGCTACTGTTAGTACCAGAGTTAATCTGCTTTTCTCTTAATTTTCATCTCTTAGTACCAGGAGTGATAGTTGGTGTGTTTATCTGGCTGTTAATGGTTTTGACGCTTCGGGGTTCAGCTGACCCTGTAAATGCTGATGTGTATGCAATGGGGATACTGCAGTTGCATTCAGGTGTTCATGAGCTATTCTGTTTTTCTAAGCTACTGCACATGTGTTTGGTTATCTCTGGTTCCAAATTGTATGTGCCAAGGTATATTCAGAGGTATCCATGTTGTGTGGCATTTTGCAGCTTCAGCCAAACAGCGCATCTGGAAGTGGTGCTCTGGAACACGATCCCTCCTCTATTTATTTGCGCATCCCTGCTGGTGAAGCTGTACCTGGTCCCCTTCCTTTAGGAGTGTCTGTCATTGATGCATCTGTGGCTCTCTTTGGTGTGGTTTTTCCTCATGTCTCTTACAAACACAGGTCGGTATACATTCATGTTCAATTTCAGAACTTAATGCCTTGTTTTTCTGGATACTGTTATGTTGGGGGTTTTTTTTGTTTGTTGTTTGGTTGGGGTTTTTTTTTGTTTGTTTGTTTGGTTGGGGTTTTTTTTACCTAAAAAAAGAATTGAGTGTGGTATCAATTGTCTTTAAATTCATAGTTTAGTATTTGGTGTCTGTTGTGTCTCGGAATTCCAAAATATGTCTACTCCCTTTAGAAAGAAAGTGATTTCCTCAGTTTTGTCACTTTTGAAGATTAGTGTTCAGAGATGAAGATTAGATTCTTCTATTTTCATGCTGCAATTAACAGTAGTAATATCTCTGCAACCAAAATTTCCTGCAAAAGTATCCATTTCGATTAACTTCAAATCAGCCTTGAAAATAGCAGTGGCCTCCACTGAATTTCATTTGGCTTCCACAAGGAAGACCATTTGATTTATAGTCAGTAAGTGATTATATGCATGATGAAAAAGAGGAAATGGAATTCAACTTATTTTCTTCTGTGTTCCACATTACCTCTACAGAGTTATGAGTTGTCAGGACTATTTTGGTCATTCAGTTTAGGTAATCTGTCACTGAGCCCAGAGTGAAAGCAGTTCTAAGATGCATTTCCAAGTAAAATCTTTCAGTGTAAACCTGATGGGAGCAGTTTTTTTTATAGTAGTCAATCTCGTTTTGCAGTAAGTGCAGGATAGACTTAGGGCCAGCTTGCAGTAATTCAGCTTGGTCTATATCTGCTGTTAACTATGAAAATATGTAGCTGGGGAACTGCTGAGTAATTAAGAATGCAGATTATTCGCTACAGTGCTGTTGTTGGTATCTTCTAGGGAACACTCCTCCTCCCAGTAAAATTTTCTGGAATGGAGGTTAAATGGGAAGAACAATAGGAACAATAATTATGAAGGGTAATACTATTTTAAATGGTAGTGGGAAGGCAGCATTTTTCCACTCCTGTCCTTATAGGTTTCTAGTTATGTAGTCAAATGCACCTGAAGACTCACTTCCTCTTGGAGGTGTTTTCTTCAAGGAATAATAAACATTTGTGGATGAACTAAAAGAGCCAACAAAGGGACGTTCAGAGTAACTCTGCCCTTACTACCTATAGTGAATACTTTCTGCAGCTCCTGAAGCATAAATTCTGTGACTGAACTCAAAAGGCCCTTTTGTTGTGTGTGTTTTTTACCAGCTGTGGTTTAGTTTGTATTTTGAAAGGCTATCACTTCAATTATGCTCTTTCCTTTGTTTTAGATTACAGATGTTGGATCACTTTGCTGAATGTGTCAAGCAGGCTAAAGGTGTTCGCCAGCAAGCTGTGCAGCTTAATATCTTTACTGCTGTTCTTAGTGCCTTGAAGGTAAAACTTGGAAACTTGCAATGGAAGCCAGGGTTCATCAGTTTATGTTCAATTCAAAGGGCTGTTAAATGAACATTACTAAACTTACTCAAGCATTTAAAATTTTGAAAATTCCAAAACTGGATTTTTTTTTTCAGATATTAGCATGAGCTCTTCTCTGCATATATCAGTACAGAGAACAGATGAGCCTCATGTATTCAGCATTCTATAGTATTCAGACTGTCTTTTTATTTTCTTCTCTTTCATTTTCAGTCTTCTAGTTTTATTTGCGCTGGACTCATGGATTTAAATACTTTGTCATAGATACTCAGAAAACCCCTCACATCACAGAATATTGTGCAGATGTGGCTCATGTAATTAAATACACAAACAGATTTGGGTTAATATTTTGGTTGCCTTATTGCACAGAATTCTAGGTGCTTATGCCCAGTCCCACTGACTGCAGCTACTGCTCTGTGCTCTCTATCTACACTTGGAAATGCAACCTCATGCTATCAAGTCAGAAATCAAGACAGCAAGTCACAAATAACGGCTGCCTAGTTTAAGCTGTTACTGGAGCTCCATGTCTTTGGTTGATTGGCAAAATACATTGGCAAAACAGCATCCCACTTCTTTGTGTTGTTCTTAAAAACATGAACTACATTGCTACAAGTTGAAATGTAGATTCTGAAGCAGATTTCTGGAAGCTCCCATGCCATGCCAAATGGCTAAAGAATTGTCAAAATTGAGCTGAAATGAGGACTTCAAATCACAAAATTATGATCTGTGGTAGAGCCTTCGACTTCTTCCTCTATAGTACATGCAGTCTTTTAACTTTACACGTGTTTAATTATTTTCCCCAGAGTAAAAGAAACTGCAGAAGTACTATTTAGTGTTATTGTTCTGTAGAGTGTTCTTATAAGAGGCTGTATAAATGTTTGTAAAGATGTGATTATTAAGAAAAAAATAGTTTCATATATCTAAAATGTTTCAATTTAAGTGATTCTTGCAGAAACATAAGTGGTGTGTGGTTTTCCTGTCTGACAGAAAGAGACGTTGTTCTTTAGATTTTTAAAGCTTCTCTTTTTCATTTTTGGAGGTGTCCTAGGTAAAGCTAGATCAGGTTTGGTGGAACTAGGGTGCATATAGCACTGTAATGCATTTGATAAAATGGACTGGTGCAACAGGTCTTCCTGTGTGTGAAATAGGTAGAGTGTTGGCAAATATCCTGAGACTCAGGATGTTGTTGTTTGAGTTTTAAATGTTTTCAACCAGTGGATTTTAGGATAAACTGCCACAAATTTAAACAAAAGCAAAAGTACGTAAATTTCAATTGATGGTCTCAAATATATCTTTTTTTTCCCCTACATTGGAATGCTGGGATTGTTCTTTTTTTTTTTTTTTTTGTGTGTGTGTAGGGTTTAGCTGAGAATAAAAGCACATTGGGACCAGAAGAAGTCCGCAAATCTGCTCTGACGCTCGTAATGGGTGCCCTTGATAATCCTAACCCTATCTTGAGATGTGCAGCAGGTGAAGCTCTTGGCAGAATGGCTCAAGTGGTTGGAGAAGCTTCTTTCATTGCTAGAATGGCTCAGTACAGTTTTGATAAGTAAGTTGATTTTAATTCAGAAAAGCAAATAAAATTATAATTTCACGTAGTTTGTAATTTCATGTAGTTTGGAAGATTCCTTTTCTAGATACCATATTTATTATTCTCTTCTTTCATGCTTGATCACTATGGTTGTGTAGATCTAACAGACCTTCCAACAGATTCTTCTCTTTTCGAGTTACTTCATTTGAGGAACAAAAGCTGCATTGTTAAACACTAGGAATGGAAAATCATACCAAGAAATAGCTTTTGATGAGTTATTTGAAGGTGACGAAACGGTTTCAGATAAACACAGCTTACATTAAGTAGGTCTGTAATATGAATTGTGTGATAGTGGTTCTGCTCACTAAAACGTCCTCTTTACATGTTGATTTAGCTTATTTACTGGCCTGTATTTTTTTCATATTCTGTTGGTTATCTTGGGTCTTTAGAAAGATGTCTGGTAGAATCAACAAGACAGTATGTTTCCCAGCTTCTTGCTTAAATTAAAGGCATCAGCATATTTGTGAATCAGAATGCAACTGCCTCAGGGCTGCAGCCCATGTTTTTGGCTGGGCCAGGTGCATGCACATAGCCTCTGTCCACCTCTCCTACCTCTGGGTAATTAATTTTTTCTCACCCATTCATCTTGTAATAAAATACATCATCCTTACTGTCTGTCCTTGAATTTCTGGGATTGTTTCCTCATCTAGGTTAACATATAAGTTGTTAATGGTTGTCATTCTGTTGACAGTCAAGTGATTTTTTTATATTTGAGATGTGTATTTAATTTGTTGTTCACTGACGGCTAAGAGCATGCAGGTGTCTTATATACAGACAACCAGGGGAATAAAATCTTTCTTTGTCCTAATTAGGAAATCCCTTCTTTTATCTCTCTTCCTCACCCACCAAAAAGGCTTCTAATTACCAAATTATGTATGTGACATGCATTCAGAAGCAGTACTGTGGAAGATACTCAATAAATCAATGCATACAACTTCATGCAACTAGATAATTCAAAATATTACTCATCTGGTTTAGTTTCACTAATAAAATGCTTGCTATTTAAAAAAAATAAAAAGACTTTATTGGAAAAGTCAGAGAAATCACCTGTAGAAGAAAACAGCTGGATTAAAAACTGAATTTGCAGTGGAAGATGTAGCTGTGGATTTCTTTGTAATTTCTCAGTATATGTTATATTTTTTCTATTCTTGATTCCTTTTCACTGCAATGGTTTAGGAATGACTTTTCTGATTATTAAATTAGTCTGCTGTGAAACAGTGGTAAACTCTAGATTTTTTTTCCTATATCCTTCCAAAACTCTTCTTCCTCTAAAAAGTCAAGTTCTGACCAGAAAAAAAAAATTATTAAAATGCCTTTTTTTGCCCTCTTGTCTTGTGTGTAATCTGGGTTAATAGCAATATAGGATAAGTACATTGTTTTTCTTTTGTTATTAAGGCTTCTGAAGATTTTGTAAAGTGGCCTACAGAATTTTGTTACTCTTTTGCACTGTTATTGTACTTCAAAGATTCTTTATAACAAACTTAGTGAATGATATGATTTCCTTGTATTTGAACACTGCTAGGTTAAAATCTGCTCGAGACGTTGTATCAAGAACAGGACATTCCTTGGCTCTGGGCTGTCTCCATCGGTATGTTGGAGGAATAGGTTCTGGACAGCATCTGAAGACTAGTGTCAGTATTCTCTTGGCTTTGGCACAGGATGGAACCTCTCCTGAAGTCCAGGTAAAAAGAGCTATCACTGCAAAACTACTTTAAAATGTTCAAGATGAAAATTAAAAATTAAACTACCTGTTTAGAGTTTCTTTAGTAGACATTGTCACATGGAAGTCATGTAGCAGGTGCCAGGGAGCGTGAAGAAAGTGGAGCTTTCCTTATAAACTGTCAGAGTACACAATCCCAAAGATGCAGTGTAATTAAAATGTAACCTTACAGTTATTTAGGGAGGGAGTTGCAAATGGTCACGTTATTTCAGATGGACATGTGTCTGCTTGTCAGCTGGGCCAGAGCAATGCACTGTGCACATACTCCAAACTGACTTTAATTGTAAAACAACATGTTAATTTTGTTTTAGTTGCCTGAACTGAAGTTTTTAATAGCTTGCTCATGGTCAGCATGTAATAAGTTACTGCAGTCTCAGGTGGTGAGCAGTAGTTTTCTTTGTCGAGTAATTCCTGTGTATGTGATACATATACAGGACATATCTTTGCAGGGTTATATTATGAAAACAGAAATCTGTTGCAAGCTAAACTGCAGTTAGGGGACATAAGGCAACCAATAGGAGCCAAGTCTAAGATGAGGCTAAGTCGAGGAATTTCTGTTTCCTAGGGGCTATAGACACGTGAAGTCTCACAAGAGGACAACTTGACTGCTAAAAGTTGCTGTAGAGTAGAAAGGGGACTAAATGTGCTGTTGAAAGAGAAATGCTTTTGGAGTTGCTGAATGTGGATAGACATTGTGCAGTTCAGAATGCTTCTTAAGTTGAAAATACTGGAAAATTGGAAGAAAATGTTGTCTTTACTCTCAAGAGAAATATGAGGGGTCACTGTCTTGATCTGTCTTTCCTTTAAGCCTCTGTTTGTGGCTGTTGTAAGAAAAGAGGGCTAGATGGGCCAGTACACGTGTCTTTACAGTAAGGAGTTGAATGTTAGAGGGAAAAGTGCTGGTTTTTTTTTTCTCCAGCAATGAAATCTATCAAAGCACTAAAAGTATTACTTCAGAAGGAAAAAAAAAAGAAACCTATTTTGATTAAAAGGAAGTGTCTTGTCTATAATTGTTGTTCTTTCAATATTGTGGTGTAATTGCATAATATAATAACTTCTTGTCATCCTTTTCATAAATTACTGCAAGGAAAGTATTATCTGGAATGGTGACTATTATGCTTTAGCAGCAGGAAATTGTGTACCATTCATGAGTAGGGGCACTTTATACCCACAGCTGAGAATCTGAAGCCCCCAGTAACTATAAAGAATCATACTTACACCTTGGTTTAAACTGTTAATTTGATTTTAACTTGATAGAACATGTCCTAGAGTACCTTCTTACTTGTTTTCCTCAGAGCATTAAAAAAAAAATCAAAATAAATAAACTTATCACTTGGAAAACAAGCCAAAACAAGTTTTGTTTGAAGATAATGTAAAAAAAAAATCTATAAATATATTTTAAAGTCTCTTGAATTTCCTTAGTTTATTTAAGGTAAGACAAAGTGTCAGTTTGCATATGTAGCTAACTTCATATATGGGTAGGCACCATTAATTTGAAAAACAAATTGGAAAGATTAATGTTTTATGAAGAAAAAAAAACAAGTATATAAGGCAAGTTCAGGTGGAACTTGCATATCTACCTTGCTTTTCATTGAGAATACAGCATCAGGCCACTGTGAAAAGCTAAGCTTTTAAACCTCATCCCTCACTGGATCAGTGTGGTTACACAGAAACTGTATGGAAGTATGAATAATGGAAATTTACAGGAATGAAAGGATAAGCTGTACTGTGCTACCACAGGGTTAGGACTGTAGAAGAAGTTACATGATTACTGGTGCTAATTGTTTTTGGGTTGCATCAGAGAGGATTAAAAAGGAGCACTTTTAAAGGTAGGTTTTCCAGCTTATTCCTAAGAGTCCAGCTTTGTAACAGTAACACTCTTTTATCTTACTCTATTCATACATTTAATGTAAGAAAATTATGAAATAAGATCATTTAGTAGGATGTTATGGAGAGAGAGCTAATACTTTCAGGTTTGTCAGTTGAATTTAGTTCCCAAGAAACATCAGTATCCAAAAAGACTGTCTTCTTGCCTGCTTCTTGTTTTGACAGTTACAGTAATTACTTTGCTCTTTTGTTGTTTACTCATCTTGCAACTGCAATAGATCTATCTTTCACCATTTTTTTGCTCATGCTGTAGTTCACTGACTGAAAAGCACTGCTTTCTTCTCTTGCACCCTCTATTAAGAAAATTAGAAAAATGCATGTGAACCTTTCAACATGTCATGAAAATCAGTTGCTACTGAAATATAAAAGGCACCCCCCACTAATGGCTTTGTAAGATGCCCATTTCAGACTCTGCCTTCAGTTTTATGGTGGAGTGATTCTCTCTTTCTCCTGTCTTGAGTCAGTTTTCTCTTTTCCTTTTTGGTTTAAGTGGATGCATCATTTGTGTTTGTAATTTTTTTCCTCGAAGGGCTTAAGCATATTTTTTCTCAAATTCTTTGTCACCTTATTTCCTTATCCCCAAAACTATCCCAAAACTACTGATAAACAAAGCATATGTTAGAGATACTTAAACTCTCAGGTGATTGCACAAGGTTCTGAGACTTCTGAAACACTTCTGGAGTCAGAGTAGCAAACTAGATGTGTTTAAGAACAGATCTGCAGGGTTAGGCTCCATCTGCATGAAAAACTGTTTCATTTCCTGAATGCAGGAGTAAAAATATTCCTTTGTGTTTTTGATAGACCTGGTCTCTCCACTCACTTGCCTTGATAGTGGATTCTAGTGGGCCGATGTACCGTGGGTACGTGGAGCCAACGCTCTCTCTGGTGCTTACCCTGCTCTTGACTGTCCCACCATCACACACAGAAGTGCATCAGTGCTTGGGCAGATGTCTTGGAGCTATCATAACTACTGTTGGGCCTGAGCTGCAAGGTTAGTGGGAACTTGAGGAGAAAAGAAAGATCTACCTCGTTTAAAGATAATATTGTAATCTTAAATGGAAGAATATAAGTTTTTGTTGGTTGCAGGTGGAGGGAGGCAATGTTGACTATTTCAGTTACAGTCCTGCAAGCCACACCCCACTTTGGTCCTGCTTGTGACTGCTTGGGGCTTTTTTGACTGCAGTTTGAGATTTGTATAAAGAAGTTGCAGTTACATATGGTGTTTTGGCTAATGGCAAATTTGCATGGTAGATAAGCAATGAAACTCTTGCTGCATATTTTGCTGTGTATATTTTTGTGTACAGGTGGGGCATGAGACAAGGTTTTTCCTCCACTTTTTAATCTTTTATTTTGTTTTGGTTTTGGTTTTACTTTTTTATAATTATGTTTATTTTTATTTATAACTGGTGACGAGAGCTGAAGTTCGACATAATTCATGATATTGTGAACTATAACTCATTTCCACTCTTTCTTGATATCCTTAGATCTCTCTACCTTACTATAGAGACTTAAGATCATGTCATGCCAAACACTGTGTCTGAAATTCTGTGCCTCAGGTGTTAAAAACACAGATTTGTAACTTCGTGTAACTGGGATTTTTAGGGACATTTATAGGATTGTCTTGAATATAGTGCCAGACAGCCAACCACTAGTGAAATTTTAACTCTAAATAACTGGACTTAAGTTTCTAGTTGTGGAATAGTTCTAGATGGTTGAATTGAACTTGTGTATCTGTGAGGTAACCTTTTGACCTGAAATATGATTAACTTTGAAAATAACAATTTATGTAGAATGTCCTCTGCAGATTACATTTCTTTAATTCAGAATTTTTATAAACCTGATGCAGGTTAATTTTTAAAATACAGAATGAGATTATTCTTTAAATTAAATACTGTTCTTTTGAATGCTTGCTCTATTAGAGCAGTGCAACTCATCTATTGGAGCTAATGAAAATCGCCTGCATACATGTATGCCAGCTTAAGAGTTAGCTGATATTTTAGCAAATGGCTCAGTGTGTGAAATGTCACTCATATATATAGAATGGAAGATACTTAACTGGTTCCATGTCCTGGGAAGATAGTCTCAAAATAATTCTGACTGGAGATCATCGATTCAGAGTTTCATTTGGACAGCACATTGTTTAACTGAGCTACGAAAGAGACACTGAAACACTCTGTAGTGTTTCTAATTCACATGGTAATTCAGGAAAGTTGTATGTTAATATGTAAACTTTGTTTTGGTAATATTGAAGCATTAATAATTCTTGCTGCTCGAAGGTTTAAAGCCTGCAGTTGCCATAGGCAAGTTTTGCTGTGTTAAGGATATTGTATTACATCATCAGGTAACGGAGCTACGATCTCAACAATCCGCTCCTCCTGCTTGGTGGGCTGTGCAATCACACAAGACCATTCAGACTCTCTCGTTCAGGCAGCTGCCATATCCTGCCTCCAGCAGCTTCATATGTTTGCACCACGGCACGTCAACCTGTCCAGTCTGGTTCCCAGTCTTTGTGTGAGTGTAAAATGCATCCCTTTTGTTCCTCGACGTTTTATGCATGTGCTTAGCAGAGGACAGGGGAAATATTTAGCAAGATGTCAAGGATAGCCATATGTAATAGTCAAGTCACGTTTGCAAAAACACTGGAGTCCCCAAGCCATTTTACATATTTTCAGAATGCTGTCCAAACTGAAGTCAAAGGGACTGATTCTCTTTCACCCTTGATAGCGTAAGATAGCAAGCATTTGTAAATAATAGGACTGAGTAAAAAATGTGCTGAAATGCTTTGTTTCCTCCAACTAATTGCATGCACAAAGGGAAGTGAGTGAGTTGGGGAAAGCTAGCAGATTTTGAATTTTTGTTACCACTGTCAGCATAGTAGGTGCTGACTTTCAAATTCTTGTGCTGCTGCTGTTAATGTTGCCTTCTCCTTTCATTAGTGTTCTGTCAGCAAGTCCTGGCTTAAACCTGGAAGTAAGGCAGAGGCTTGAACCCAAAACATACCAAATATGATTATAAGAGGAAAGGTGGCATGGGTGGCTGTGGTTCTGGTGTGGGTTTAGGGCTTTTTGTTAATAATTACTGTTGTAAAAACTATTTTTAGAGGGTTCAATAGTCCAATACTGAGAAATTTGAAAAGCTTCTTCCTAATGTCTGTTAGATGTTTTGCCAAGTTGTTTATGCCATTCTTTGCAGAACTGATGACCCACTGTTACCTGAAGGAATGCAATCCTACTTATGTCAACATTAGACCTTTTTATTCGTCTGCCATCCAGATTTTCCCTAGGGCATCCTCTCATGGTTACACATTTCTCCCCAGCCCTGTGCACACCCAAGCCCCACCCTGCCCCAAGCACTCCTAGGAATGCAGTGTGTTTACAGAATCTGTCACTTGTCCCTTCACAAAATTTTGCAAGAAAGGGGTGCAACACACCCAGAAGTAGGAAGGCCTTTTTTGTACGAATACCATGTACAACTTGACAAACAATCCCTATAGCCATTTACTCTGTGAGTACCAGTGGGTAATGTTGCAAGCAATGAAGTTCATGCATAAATTACTAGTGCTGTTTTGAAACCTTTTCCCAGGGTTTCCTACTCTTTCTCTTCTGTTAGCTTATGGTTTTCTGCTAAAAAAAGCTGGTTTTGTTTTCCTCTCTCGTATTACTTACTTTCAAGTTATACCTAGTTTGATAGAGTTTCCTCTGAGTTGTCTTGGATATTTTTTCATACTGCAAATACACAGACATGTAGACAAGGTCTGCCTTACCTGCACCATAGGCCAACTCTTCAGACTCACTTTTGAATGGAATTAATGTGAGGTATCAAAATTAAACCACACAGTTCCACACTCTAGTTTTAATTTCTTCTTTCTACATTGGCTTCATAACTTGTAGCTATTTGTTTTGTAACTTGAATACCCTTTACATTAATTAAATCTCCCAAATGTTCTCTGTTTTAATTCCATTAAAACAACCTCAGTGTGATAGAGGTTCTTGAAAGATTGCTTGTTTTTTTAGGACTGAAATCTTGCATATTCATATGTGGAATAAAGATCTACTGTTAAAATGCTTTATAAACTATAGAACCCTTTCATTTAGGAAAGCATTTTCCATCCACATAATAACCTAATACCAAGAAAGCAAATGTGTATTTGGTTTATTAAAACCAAATTACCCCGGGGTAAATAAAGAATTAGAGTTTCTTAAAGAGCACTCTTCATCTCTTCCACTGTGGAAAAACATTCACTTCTCTGTGCAGCTGCTTCCTCTCAGGAAAATAGAGACCATGCACAATTCTTCTGTAAGGAAAATATTTGCTTGTGCTTGAGATGATTCAAAGGAATTAGAAGCAGGTGTTGGTTAGCAAAGAAATCTGACGCTGTCGTATTAGAGGGACTTTTAAAGCTGAATGCTATAGATTGTGTTACAAATTTGAAATGAAAGTTTTATGATAGGTATCATGTGTGGTGCACCTGATGATGGCTTTTTGTTTAAAAGAGTGTGATTTACAGCTACGGCAGAATATGAGGCAGAGTTGTACTGGAATGTAGCAGATTGGAAACTGTGATTAATCTGAATCACACTGGCACAGTAGTTCCAATATTTAAGCTTTTATCTCTTTAACCAGGTAACAGCTGTCAGGTCTGTGTATGTCAGCTTTATTTTCATATTTGTATATTATAAAAAATGCTGACTTCTGAACTTTCAGAGCTTGGTACCCAGCAGCTCACACTGGGTGTAAAACTGAAAAATAGGATGCTTTTAGTCCTTAGCAGCACTGATTTATTGATAGGGGGTGCAGCAGTTCATTCATCTCTAATGGTTTTGATTTTTAGGTTCATTTGTGCAGCTCTCACTTGCTGCTGCGCCGGGCTGCAGTGGCGTGTTTACGACAGCTTGCTCAGAGGGAGGCAGCAGAAGTGTGTGAATATGCCATGAGCTTGGCAAAAAACGCTGGGGACAAAGAAAACAGTGGCATCAGTACGTATTGCTTTCATGTGGCCATTTTGTAACAGTTGAGTGCACGTGTGTGTGCATCCCTGTGCTTTGCCTGCAGAAAGAGGGGGGGGAAAAAGCCCAAAATGCCCTTACCCCTGCAGTGAAAAAACCCCTAAAATTGTCCCTTCCAGCTCCAGTAACTTCTGACCACATCCCTGCTTACTTCTTGAATTTCATTTGTAATTTAACTATTTGTGAAGTTCAGACTTAAACCTCTCTGCCTCATTAAGGCTGGCAATCAAAGCAGGAACACAGTATATATACAGTAGAAACATTTTACAATTTTTCTGGTATTTTAGCTCTTGTTATTTTGAAAATGGACTTAATTGTGTGCTGTTTGATCAAGATACCTGGTTGTGCTATATTCTGGTATCACCACATCTGCAAAACCTTTGCTGATTGGTTCAATTCTTACATGTATCATTTTATTTTGAAAATAGGAGGCTCAACAGTGTTGATCAGCACAGTTCTCATACAAATGTAGAATTGTGAGCTTACTCATTTAAAATCACACCAGTTAGGTCTGTCTCTGGGAAAATTCTTTAGAGTCCAGTACTATTAGGTTTTTTCACAAATTCATGGGCTTGAAGAGAGAGATACTTTGTATTTTTTAACTGATACTTAAAGGTGTTATTTACCTTGCAGATAAAATTAATTCCTGTATTAGAATATTTCTCGTGTTAATTCAGAAAAACACCAGTAACATCTCGGTGTACCTTTGACTGAACTATACACACACAAACACGCACTGTCCAATTCTAGGCTGTTGCTCCAAAGTTGCAAAGTGAGTTACAGATTTTAGAAAAGATTTCTCATTGCTATTTTGCAGACATGAATCCTTTTGCACCAGGAGCCGGTTCTCGGCGAGATGCTCACTGCCGGCACCAGGGGGTTCACATCACAGAGACAGGCCTGGAAGGCGTCCTCTTTGGAATGCTGGATCGCGAGACTGATCGCAAGTTGTGCTCAGACATCCACGACACTCTGGGACATATGCTTTCATCCCTGGCTGTAGAAAACCTTTCTCACTGGCTCATGCTTTGTAAGGATGTCCTTGCAGCTTCCAGTGGTGAGTGTTCTGTAGTGCTCACCTAAATGATAATATGTCCTTAGCGTTAGCATGTTCTGGCAATATTGGTGGGAAGCTTGTCTTTTATCCTCGTTAAGATGTAGGTTATATTGTATATAGAACTTTGATTATAGAGCATTTAAACTTCCATACAAAGAAGAAACTGATGTTAAGTTTCAGAATTGATTAAGAAGTTAGCTGCTTGAAGTAGGATTTCCAATGGAGAAGCTGTGTTTTCATAACTCTGACATTTCAGTATCTTTGTGGAAGCAGAGGTTCTTTTTAGCCCGTATACATCAGGATTGTACAGAAAGAGTGCTGTACATATTCTGAGCTTTCTCTTATGAGGTTTTGTGAGTTACTGATGTGGTGATGGGTTACCATGGTGATAAAATTTTTGTTTGTTGTTCAGCTTTGCAGATTTGTTTGCACAGATTTTGTCCTCTGAGACCTTATTCCTGTTTTTCAGCTTGTAGGATGGTTATGACGCAGAATCTGCTCATTTCCCTTGCATTTATACTTGTTTATTGGCATGTGTGAGTTCATCCTGAAGCTGTTTCTAAATGTTGCCAGCTTTACATTTACTGATGAGTAATGCTACCAATGATTTCTTTATGCAATGTAGTTACCACAAATTTGCCCAGTGAGAAAGACCTCATTTCCTGAGTTTTAAGTTGGCATGTCCCTGTTATTTCATGTGGGATGGGTCTTAAAGTTTTTACCATGGTTGTACAATTTCTTATTTATTTATTATTAGGTGACATATTTCAGAGAAAACCATATTTAAATAAATTTCTCTCAGGTGCACTGTAAGCCAGCAACTTCACTTTGAACTCCTTTGATCCAACTAACTGGCATATGACCAGAATGTGGTTTGTTTTTCAAGCAGAGATTTACACATCAGCCACATAATGTCCTAGATGCCTTCTCAAAACACAGTTGTTATGAACTGGCATCATCCATGTTTGATTTGCCATAGCTTTTTTCTTTATTGAATGTCTTGGCTCTTCAGTTGCTTAAATTTAGACTTTCTAAGAAGCATGCCTTTGTTGGGGTGCATTACCCTTCCATAATTTCTTTTCATTCTCCTCTAATTATTGCTGGAGTAATTTTTGTCAGTATCTTGGCATTTTGCTAATTTAGTCCTTGTCGTGGAGGTTTTATGTTCTCATTTCTGAATAGTAAAAGTATAAATGCATGTTTGGTGAGGGGTTTTTTTTGTCCCTGTTTGGCTTTTGGTTTTTTATATGTTCCCTGAAATAATTTTATTTTCTGAAATGAAGTCTCAAATATACACTTAGAGAAAAGAATTTTTTGAATGTTAATCACATTTTTGGGTGCCATCAGAGGCCTTCTTGGCTGTACAGCTGTCCCATGGAATGGAGCTCTGTAGTTTTCTTTCAGGTTAACTGGCTTTTTATCTTCTACTTGAAATGGAAGCTGAATAATTCACAGCTAAACTGATTCTTTTATTTTGAGCCTGGTTATTCTTTTAATTCTGAGCCTTATCCTGTTTATTGGCAATTTAATGGGTTAATTTACAAAGCTGGGCAGTTTAGATATAGGATTCAGCTATAGCTGGTAACTGTGGAGAATTAATGTTACAGGAATTTATTTCATATCATGTAAGACAAAGGGTAATTTAACCCAAAATAGAGGTGGAAACCATTTCTTTTACTGGTGTTCTCTTGCTTTTTGACATTTGTCAAATGTTTCAATAGAAGAATTAGTCTTTTCTGAATCTCAGTGTAAGGAAAGACTTGAACTCATTTCCCTACTTGTCTTTTGTGGATTTTAACAGTGGGATGTGGTTTTTCCCTTTTAATTGTTCTCTGTTGTAGACATGAGCACTGCTGCTCCCCTGGGAGGAGGGAAGGATGAGGAATCAGAGAAGAAGGATGAGATGGATGATGATACCATGTTTACCACCTTGGGTGAAGAGGATAAGTCCAAGCCTTCTGTAGCGCCTCGCTGGGCAACTCGAGTGTTTGCAGCAGACTGTCTGTGCCGAGTCATCATGCTGTGTGAGAATGCCAACAAGGCACACTTTGACCTGGCACTGGCTCGTTCAGCCAGACTTAAAAACCCAAAAAGTAATTACAGAATGTGCATGCTTTCATTTTGTTCTCAATTTTTTATTTTGTTTTAATTTTAACACCTCTTTGCAGTTTAGGATTGAGAAAAATATATATGCACTTATCCTTTCATTCAAATGGTTAAAACCAAAGGAAATGGCCAACAAAAGTCAATAAAATTGTATCTTTATAACCACTGTAGTTACAGTACCAGAAGCACAAAAAATGAGGTTTACTGGAACATACAAGCTCTGACAGACTGATCTCCTTAGTGAAAAAAACTCCGTAGATATACAAACCTTTCCTTCTGTTTTAGACTTGGGAAATAAACTTCTAGCTAAGGATGAGCTGGGAGTGTTTTCAGAGTTTAGTGTAATGACAGAATTGAATTAAAGTTGAGATTATTTTGGCATCTCCAACCTGAAGGGAAGCTAGGGAAAAAAAAAAGAAGAGATAAAGCTAGGTAATTATTGCTATGGTATTGGTTGCAGAAAGAGGGATGTGGGAGGGAGTTGTAAAAAGACATGCACTTTCTAAAGTTTGTTCTTTTGGTATCCATGAGAATGATAAGTCTCCGTTTTCAAGCTCATGTTTCAAAGATAGCTGTATGAGTTAGAGGGTCAAAATTGAGAGGTCACAGATTGCATGACAGTTTTGTGAAGAAATGTTCTAGTGTGAGTCTTCTGTCCTTGAGTTGTCCATGTTGTATTGGTTGTGATGCATAGCGATTGTTTGTGTTCACCTATGTAGTGCTTGTGAGGACTTTGTGTGTGCAGGATGAATATTGTGAGCATCCTAGGATGTGTGAGATTAATGGATTTTGGTGCCTGTGTTGTTGAGGGTGTGTGTTCTGATATGGAGCATTATCAGGTCTTTGCCTGTGTTGCTTTAGTGCAGCCTGGTGCCAGCACTGTGCATTGATTTTGTGAGAATCTGGGTTTTGACTTGATTTGAGGCCAAGGTCGCTGAAGATTAGGAAGGAATGGTTTCAGGGAAAGTTTATTTTGTGATGGCTTGGTATTACAGGGAAAATAATGAAATAACTGCTGCTTATAGGGTCCTGCAGAGAATTGCTTATTATCATCTTAAGAATTTTATCTCTATTTAAAGTGAACTTTGATGTGTTTGGTATAATTGTAAAAAGGAACTCAGCAAACTTCTACACCCCCAAATTCAGCTTTCAAAATATTCAAATTTTGCTAACATCTCTGATGGTCTGAAAAAGGAAGTGCAGACGTTATCACTTTGTAGTTTGTAAGTGATTTCCAGTCTTTCTTTACTGATATGCCTCTGAAAAGTTTTAGCCACAAAAAAACTTTTATTTTTTTACCTTGAGTCTTGAAAATAGCTTAGGCAGTATGTGGATTTTGTTAGTCACAGTGGATTTTTAAAATAATTTATTTTCACATTAGTTGTACAACATATGGTAATTTCAAATTGAGAGTAAGAAAAGAAAGAAAATGAATACATAGAGAAGAATAATCCTTTCAGAAATGTTACTGAGCTATGTATTTTTCTTGTGTGCATGTTGTCTGCTGCTTGCTTACAGCGTTGGATGTATTTTTTGGGAGCAGAAGTAGAGGCATACTCAGTTTTAGGTGTTTAAGCCTGACATCAGCAGGGGTCACTGTAAGCATAGAATTCGAGCAGGAGCAGGAATTGCCTTGAAGATTTTCTGTAGGTCTGGGGGAATCATTCAATTTAGCTTTACTAAACGTTTTAATATCTTCTAAGCTACTTAGCCTACTCTATTCTATGCAATTTCTGCTCAGATGTTAAGATTGTCTTAAGAATAAAAGTCATAGAATCACTTTGGGGAGTGGGGAGTGGAAAACAAGAAAGAAAACGGGGTTACATTGTTTCCTGACTTGTGCCATGCATTAAATGTGGATATTTGAAAACAAATAGGTGAAATTTCTGTGTGTCAGTGAGGAAAAGGTTGCAAGTGTTTGTCATGTTAGCTATCTTTTAAGTTACTAAATAGTTCTTTCTGTTTTGTTCGAAGATGACTTCTTAGTACTGCATCTGTCTGACCTGATCCGAATGGCGTTCATGGCTGCCACTGACCACAGCAACCAGCTGCGCATGGCGGGGCTGCAGGCTCTCGAAGACATCATCAAGAAATTCGCAGCCGTTCCTGAGCCAGAGTTCCCAGGCCATGTGATACTGGAGCAGTATCAGGCCAATGTGAGAGCTCCTTTATAAGTTCAGGAAATTGTGTATTTATGCAAATATGCCAGTAGTAGCTTTGAGAGCGTTTTGTAACGTCAAAGAACTGTGAGGAGGTTTTTCTGTGGGTGAAAATGTGATGAAAAGACACTCTTATTTACCTCTTCAAATTTTATTTTTGTATCTCTTTCTATTTAGTGTAATTTAATAGCTGATAAAATTAAAAATCCAGTAGCTTGAAAGCCAAATATTGTAAGTTACATTTAACTTTTGGCAAAAGTGGCTTTTCATTTGTAGAATTAGGAATTGGAAAATATCATTGACTCAGTTCTAGATTTAATCTAATAAATCTATTTTCTTGGGAATTAGTGAATATACTTCTGTTTAAATGAGAACTACAAAAGTGTATCACTGGGAAATGGGCAGCTGAAGATTTATTTTGGGATATTATTATTTTTTTTTGTTGCATAGCTTAACTCTTTCACATACTTTGTCTTCACTGCATCTTCAAGATCTTTCCAAATACTTTTTAAAGGCAGACTTTCATCCTTTTCACTTTCTACCTTTTTCTTCTTCCTTCTGTATGCTGTAACCATTGCTTCTTTCTTTTTGACTTGGTTCCTTTGGTTTCAGAAAAATACTGCCTTATGGCAACTGCCCAAAAGGCATTTTTTGGTCAGTATTTGTCATTTTGCGGACTTGATGCAAATCCAACCATAAACATTTGATTTCACATCTCTATTCCTTTGGACATCAAAAGGTCTTGGGCTTATTGAGCCTTAGCAGAAATTGCACCTGTAATACTGTAATGATTAAAAGGATACTCACTCACAGAAGGAAGATAATGCCACATATTTCACAAAGGTAGTTGAGACTTAAAAAGGCAGTGGGCAAGGAGGAAAAAAAGTAGTGTAAGGCTTTGTTGTTGTTGTTGAAGAAGAATTCTATTGCAGAGGTTTGCTAGACAGCAAGGATAATTTTGGGATGTAACTATAATGCTAAATTTGGCAATCTTGTCTTACTTGTTTGTCCTTGAGCCTTAAACAATGTGAGATAAACAACACTGTGGCCCTATTATTTTAGCTGGGCTTTTAAAATTTGTCTTCCTATCAATAGGTTGGAGCTGCTCTGAGGCCGGCTTTTTCCCAAGATACACCATCTGATATAACTGCAAAGGCCTGTCAGGTACAGTGGAAAATGTTCCCATACTATAAGCAAAACTAATTTTCCTTCTCTTTGGAAGAAGGATGCAGAAGAGAAGTAGGATCAAATGGCTGAAGGTGTTGTAAACTTAAGCTGTGATGTTTTTGTAACATCTTTTGAGTTTCCTAGTAATGTCTTTTGTTCCTCAGAAGTGCAGAAGTCCTTTCAGGGAGCTACATCCCTGAAGAAATGTATCTGAAACTAACTATGTCTTAATGTCAATCCTGCAAGAAAAGAAAAAAGAAAAAAACCCTTTGCTTGATGAGACCAGTAGTAGTGTATTTATTGAGTTGTCTTTCAGTCTGATCAAATATTTGGATTACTGATAATTTACCTTTAAACACTAAATTTCCATTCTGTTTAATGCTCTATTTTAGATTTTAGAATTTAGAAGAACTGAGCATTCTCATACAGCCGTAGTAACAACTTGTCAGTGAAAGTTTGCTAAAGGATTATTTTTTTGCATGTATGTATGTTTTTTCTTGTGTGTCATCTTGTGTACTGTAATTTAAACCATCAGCAACATAGCTGTAGTAGTATGTGATTTTTCACAGCTAAACAAACTATTGTAGTTTAAAGCAGGACTTTTATTAACTATGCAAACAGAAGTTTTAAAACAATAACTGTGTTTCTGAGCTTTGTCTAGTAAATTTGGTTCTTCAGGAGTGTGACTTTGTTCTTTTGTAGTCTTAATTTTCAGCAAAACTTGAAGGGATAGATCAAGTATAGCATCACTTGCTATCTACATGTAGGAAAAAATATGTTCATCCTGATTTACAGAATGTTCCTGTACATGTAAATCTAGATGAAGAGGCAGTTTGTGTGAAAACATTTAACATTCCTTAGAACTTGTCAAAATCTTCTCGACTCAACCAGTTTCAAAAGTGGCTGTGTGCACTTAGAGGATCAAATAGGAGGAGATTAGGTTTGGATATTTAACACTGTGTAGAACTTACATGGACAGAAATGAGCTTCACTGAATGAGTTTGTCATTACTGAAACAGATGTTGACTTGCCCAGCAGCAGGATTGAAGCTGGTCTGAGTCCTACAGTGAATGAATCATGGTTTTGTGGGAATTTTTCAACAGTTTTGTCGTATACATCTTTGGGACACTATTCTAGTGGTAGTGTTTGTTATTTTAAATATTTCCATCATTCCTGATCACGAGAGTCCCTTCCCCAAAGGCTTTCATGGAACTAGTTTTCTAGAAGAAAAATAAATAAATTTGAGATAGGTCAAAAATGCCATGATAAAAGTTTGTAAAACCTGAACTGCTTGAGTTCTCTGAGTTTTTTTGCTTCTGATCCTCATCCTTGTAGAATCATCTCCAGAACCAGAGCAGCTCTTCTGAAAGAATTTGTCCCTTTTTCTCTTTGTACAAAAGCAGCTGCACCAGAACTCTTCTATTGCCTGCATTATGTCTGGGCATGAATATGTTTCAGAAGATGAAAGCCAGTGTACAGCACTAGTCAGCAGCAGCCAATCTGTGTGATGTTTGTTATTTTAAGTACCTGTTTGGATCCATTTCATTCAAATGAGAAGTTGAGACACCCAAACGTATGACCACCATTGTGGACAGACAGTTCTTGATATAGAACTGTTGGTTCCAAGTCATAGCTCAATCTTTCAAATAATTTCTAGGTGTTCTCTTGACATTAATAATTTGAAAGCTTCCCGCTAG
Organism: Climacteris rufus; assembly: GCA_013398175.1. Lineage (NCBI taxonomy): Eukaryota > Metazoa > Chordata > Aves > Passeriformes > Climacteridae > Climacteris > Climacteris rufus. Next base: position 1,032,258 of record VZRZ01006207.1, on the reverse strand, counting down.
TATGGAGTCTTATATATTGATTTGAGATATGAAGGGTTTTAAAGCTGTACTTTTACTGATTGCTGCGCAGTATATTCTACAGAGAATGCAATGCATTACTTGAATGATTTGACCAGATGCTTGGAACAGAATAAAAAAATTGTTATAGTCTATTTATGGAAGATTAAAATACTGTTTTAAACATTTTCCATGTGTCTGTTAAGATTGCAAATACAGCCTTTTAACCGCTCACCTGAGCAATTCTGTTGGTATGAGTGAGGAGAAAAAAAAGGAAAACCTCAGATTTATTTGTGTCAAGCAGGAAGAGAGCAGCTAAGTTTTTCCTGATGGTTGTTTTGGATTTTTACTGATTTAACTTTTTTGTTTTTTTATCTGTAAGGCTGCTGGTTTTTTTTCTAGTTTAGAATGATTCTAAACTTTGTTGTCTAGGTATGTAGCGCTTGGATAGGAAGTGGGGTTGTAAGTGACCTGAATGATCTTCGCCGAGTTCACAACCTTCTTGTCTCTTCCCTGGATAAAGTGCAAGCAGGAAAAGGATCTTCTAGCCAGCTTTACCGAGAGAGTGCAACTACTATGGAAAAACTTGCAGTTCTGAAAGCATGGGCTGAGGTAAACATTGACTGTTAGAGCTGTAAAAGTTTGAAAAAGTTTTACAGTGTAATAACAGCCTCCCACCTCGTGCTGGCTGTACATGCCCTCCTCCCAGCCTGCTGCAGTTCTACTCCCGAGATGTTGTAATCTCAGGATCTTTCTCCACCATTCTGTCGATCCATATTTACAGAAAGGCTTGACTGTTCTTTGTTTTGCTGCATTTTTCTGTATGAAAATACACACTCATACCCTATCAGATTTTGAATTTCTTCTCATCTTATTGCTCCTGAACTTGAAAAGAAACCTAAAACCACAACCAAACAAACAAAATAGCAAGCCCTTTTACCCCTCAAAAAACCTAAACATCAAACAACCCAACATATATTCTGGGAAAATATTGCAGTTAGTTAACTAGAAGTTTGTCAACTAGAAGTTTGTTTATAATTGACATTTTAAGAAAAAAGTGTGTACCCAGGTTGTTTTAGGAAAGTCCCATTTATGAACCTAAGCCTTATATATATATATACTGGTAGAAATACAAAAAAGGATTTAAATAAAATGTATTGAAATGTCTTTTTTTCAGTCATTTTCTGGTGAATCCTATCTGCATGGAATCTGTTACTTTCATGTGGGAAAGGAGGCTGCTGCTTTTCTTCCTTTTTAGAATCTCACAGCACATCCTTTCAATACCTGTTTTTCTTCTAGGTGTATGTTGTTGCCATGAAAATTAAGAAAGAAGCAGAAACCAAACCAAAACGTGCTTTAAAGAGCACAGAGGAGGATGAGGATGATTTTGGTACTGTAGATGAGTTGCCACCAGACAGTTTGATAACACTTGTACAACCTGAACTGCCCGCACTGAGCCGTCTCTGGTTGGCTGCACTGAAAGATTACGCTCTTTTAACTTTACCAGCTGAATTTGCTACCCAGCTTCCACCAGATGGTATGCATTGAAATTATTTTTTGTGTTCTGCAAAACAGAAAGAAAACTGTAGTTGGACTTTCAGAATTATTTGGTAAATTATTTGGCATGCATGTTTTTTATGCAAGTGATAAAATTCTGCCTGTGTGTGTAACAGCAATATATTTTTGAACTTCGAGCTTTTTTCCCTCAATCTGCAATGAATATACTCTTTATTTGAATCACTGAGATCATTAAAACCATGTCTTTGTAAAATTAAGAATACTTCTGCACTTCTAATACTTTGGTATCAAATGTAAAAAGATTTTGGTTGTATGAAAAACATAGCCCCTAGGAACAGAGCAGGTACTGTCTTACAGTATTTTACTGTATTAAGAGTGAATGTTCTTATATGAAAAATGCTGCAAGACCTGCCTGCCTTTCTTGCTCTCTGCTTGCTGTTTCATTGAGGCTAGTGCACTTTCTTATGAGAGGTACCAATATTGCTACTACACAAGGAGAATTGGATTGTACTGTCACTAACAAGTATTACACCTGAATATGTCTGTGATCAAGCACACTGAGAAAAAGTACACTAATAAATGAGGAGTACATGCTTTTTATCTGTTACTTGCAGAGAATTTCAGCATTGACTTTTCCTTTGTTAATTTAACAGGAGGAGCATTTTACACTCCAGAAACAATTGATACAGCCAGACTGCATTACCGAAACTCCTGGGCTCCCATACTACATGCAGTGGCACTTTGGCTAAACAGTACAGGATTTAATGTGTCAGAGTCAACAGAAGAGTCTGCTGCAGCAATGCCCAACTCACAGAAACGTGCTACATCCATTATGTTAAACCAGACTCCTGGGACTCCACCTACCACTAAGTCTTTGCCAGAGATAAACAAAGATCGAATGCACTTAATTTTGGGTAAGAGTTACAAGTTTAGAATTCAGTAGCAGCACATTATGGTATGAAATGCTATGGCAATAAGAAAAAATACATTGCTTGAAATCTGTGAAGTTAAAAATGCATTGCATGTCTGGGCAGCAATGTTTTGAAAATCTGTATCTCCTCTTCTCTCTTATCTGTCTGCCTCCTGTGTTCTTTGTAGCTCTGACAGAATATTTGTCCGTGTGATTATTGTGATTTTTATAGACAAGTTGTATATCTAGTTTATTTTATGTAATGGAATGAGTAGGAACTGTTCCACACTGTAATACAACGCGGATGATACAAAATGTTATGCTTCAAAGATGCAAAAGCTATGCAGTTAATTAAAATATACACCCCTATAAAAGCACTGCTCAGTAGAGACTGATATTTGGCAAGTCATGTGGAGTAGCTTTTGCATCAGTTTTTCATCTGTGGGTAGCACTCACTGTTTCCCTTTGTTGTTACATAACAGCTTTAGGAGATGGATGTGATCTCTTATTCTGAGGAATGCCAACAGTTTGCTGAGATATAGAGATACTTAACACCAGAATTGAGTGCCATATGTATAATATGAATATTGCGTAATTTTGGGGGCTTAACTTAATTTCCTTTATCTTTACATTTAAAAGAGTTCAAGAAAATAAAACTCAGTTTACAATTGAGGGATTCATAAGTCTGACTTAGAAATCATTAGAACACAGTATGGATATCCATTCAGTAATCTTTAGTTGCTTGTTGTTGCTGTTAATTATTTGTCCTGTGAAATTTTGAGGAAGACATGATGCAGAAGAGGAAGAGAATATAATTCTTCTGCATAGACTCTCTTTTCATTTAAAGGAGGAAGAATTGAGAAAAACATCTATCTTTCTAAGGTTGCTAAGAACCTGCTACACTTACAAAAAATTTTTAAAAGAAAACTTGATTTTATGATGATATGAACATTCCTTTAAAATATTGCTCCTTTCAGGTGTAAGTATACAATTTCTGTGTTCCCCACGACCTGAAGAGCCTGTAGAGCATGTTACATCTTGCTTACAAGCACTTCATACTTTACTGGATTCCCCTTGTGCCAGGATCCATATTGCAGAGGATCAGGTAATGTATGAGCATGTTGTAACAGTCAGCTTTCTCTAGGCTTTGGTCTTTCATCTATGATGATCATAAAAGCTGTAATTATATTTTGTGTGAGAAAAATATTTGTTTGTCATAAGCAAGTGACATAACAATTAGGAATTGTTAAGTCCTAATTAATGTTTTGACTATGTATTTTGTTTCACTGTAGCTCCTTGGTGTTGAACTCTTAAGTGTGCTTCACCGACTCCTCCTGACCTGGGATCCTCCCTCAGTCCAGCTACTGGTTACAGGAGTTGTCCAGCAGATAGTAAGAGCAGCTCAAGATTATTTGCAGGAAAAAAGGAACACACTAAGTAAGATTCTGAAAACACAGCTTGCTTTGCAGAGTAAATAAGCAACAGGTTTTCATGTTGGGAAAGGAACTCAGTTGCACTAGAGTACAGTTACATCAAAGAGGAAAATGCAGTATTTCGCACGTAATTTTGATTGTGTTCATAATTGCCTGCTGATTTCTTAACTGTTGTAAGATATATTATTTTCTGCTCTGATCAGCCTCTTTTTCGTGGTTGTCATTAATTTTTCTTGAGTATGAGTGATGAAAGTTATACTCAGCACACCACTTGAGGTCTAGGTCTTATTAATACCTTGCTCAGTTTCCTTAATGTTTCTCTACTGACTGTCTTCTTAGCAGTTCATTTACCTTTTTTCTGAAGTTTAATGCTGTAGCCACCAGTACAGGGTATTGTGGTGTGTCCCTGGCACAACTGACATTCATGAGATGAGTGAACTGCTCCTGGAACCAGTATGAAAAGTTGCCTGTCCAGGAGATCTTGCCAGGAAATGGAGCAGACTTGCACCTGGGTTCTTACTTCACTGACATTCAGGGCACTCAGGGTGTGTCAGCAACTAGGAGCTCTGGGAACAGGGTGTGCAAACAGAAGCAAGGCAGCTGGCATGGAAAAGCATGCTCATGCTGCCCAGAAGTGCTGCTCAAGACTGTACAGGACTGCTGGAGTCAGCATAATGATGGCAGTGACATACAACAACACAGTCTGCTGACTGAGGGACAATCACCTCTGGTACATCAGAGGTCTAATGACCAGGTTTGAAATTTGGATGAAAGTGCTGATGTGCCTGTCCTCCAGAGGCTTGTCTGTGCAGCCAGGGCTGGAGGTGACATTGGTCTCATGTGTGAGATGTGAAGGAAATGCATGTGAAGGTGAGCAGACACTGTGGTGTCAGGAAAGGCAAATGAAGGAATGAAATATTCTTCACAGAGGTCCTGCAAGTGCAGGAGCTGAAGTCCCACGTTTCTCAGGAGAGACAGCCACAGGCTGTGCTGGAATATGTCCCTCTGGGATGACACTTGCATGAAGCTGGCAGCTGCAATATTGTGACTCCAGCAGCAAAAGGCTCTATCTCCAGATAGAGAACCCAGCGGGAGAACACTATAGAGATCTGTCAAGAGAAGAGGAGCCAGGTGTCCTACTTTGACAGGTCAGATACTGATACCACTTAGAGGAAGTGAAGGGTGATACCAGAAGCCACAGGCTGCCTAATCAACAAAGGGAGGTGAATGAAGCCATATTAAACCAACTTAAAGAAGCATTCCAATCAAGCTATGGGAGCCTCATGAGAGGCTTTTACCATCCAGTCATATGCTGGAAGAGTGACACCACAGGATACTAACACTCAGAGTTTTTCAGGCACAGATGCTGGACAGTCCAAATAAGGGGGAGGTTCAGTGGATTTGCTCTGCACTAACACAGAATAAATGGTTATGAAGATTATTGGCAGTTGTGGCTGTAGCAGGCTAAGTGATACTGGAGCTCAAGATTTCAAGGAAAATGAGGAAAACGAGTAGCAGAGCAAAATCTTTGGCCTGACTTGGCAGACTTTGGCTTGTACAGGGAGCTTATAGCTGAGATTTTGTGATCAACTTTCCTGAAGGGCAAAGGAAAGAGACATTGTTCATCTTCAGTGACAAAATAAAACTCATTCAAAATGGTCATGGCAGGAAGCTGACTTGGCTGAACAGGAACTTCTGACTGAGCTCAGGTGTGACAAGGAAGTGCATGAATGGTGGAAATGGGGGCAAGCTGTCAAGGAAGACTACTGAAGACTTCTTAGGTATGGAGGAGTGGAACAGGGTATGGAGAGGAAAGCCACAATTTAGCTGGAGCTGAGACTGATGATGAATGTCCAGTGTGACAAGAAGGACTTTTATAGGTTTGTTGTAAGCAAAGGAAATTTGGACCTGCTGCTGAATCGATTGAGTGGTCTCATGACAAAACACTCTAGAGGAAAACCTGAGGCACTATTATCTTTATTGCTTAGTCCTCCTGTGTGTGTGTCTAATGAGCAAGTTTAGGGGAGAGCAATGCTAGCTACAGCAGATGAGTATCCAGGTTGGGGACTGCTTACAAAGAAGCTGGACATACCCTGGAACCAGATGGGATGCACCTGAAGGAGCTGGCTGATGACATGCTAAGTTTGTTGCAGTCTTCTTTGAAAAGCTGCGGTGCTCAAAAATGCTTTCCAGTGAATGGCAAAAATGAGGTGCTGTGGCTAATTTGAATAAGACGTAAAGTGGGGTTTTGGGATAACAACTTGCCACTAATGCCTGCTATGCATGTTGAAAGGTTTTTTAGTAGTTTTCGTTTGAGACCACTTCTTAGTACAAGAAGTAGAAGAATGTGATTTGAAATAGTGAGCACAGACTTACTAAGGACAAATAGTGTCTCATCACCCTCTCTGATGAAAGAACTGGCTTAGGAGGTGGAGTGGTGGATATTGTTTAGACTTTTGCAAAGCTTTTGACCCAACACTACAATATCATTGTCAAATTGGAGTGATGTGGACTGAAAAGTAGGAGAATAACTGGCTGGACTGCTCTGCTTGAATGGAGTTTAGTGATTCAAGTCTGACTGGCACCTGGTTGCAACTGGTCTTCTTTCGAGATCAGTATTGAGCCTGCTACTGTTCAATGTTGTCATTAATAACCTGGGTGATAGGACAGAATGTACCCTCAGCAAATTTGTGGATGATACCAAATTGTGCAGGTGGTGGGTATGCTGGAGGGCAGTGCTGCCTTTTAGGGGGATTTCTGACACCAGGTCTGAGAACCTGCTGAAGTTCAGCAAAAACAAATGCAAAATCCTGCATTTGGGATGGAATGTGGAACAGGCTGGTGGGCTGACAGATTGGATAGCAGATTTGCCAGATGAGGAGTTGTGAATCCCTGGTGTGAAACCTATACAGTGATGAAGACACTGTTACTGGGCTGTGGTAGCAAAGCATGACTAGTGGGTTAAGGATATGGTTGTCCTTTCACCTAGAGCTTGTGAAGATGCATCTGGAGCAGTGTCTAGTTTTCTTTGCCTTTTCTCCTCATTCTGAGTAAGAGAGATATTGACAAACATGAAGGAAGTTCAGTGGAGGTCTGCTAAACTGCTTAGAGAGGTGCACTGTGTGACCTGTGAAGAGAGGCTGAGAGAGCTGGACTTGTTTAGTCTGCAGAAGAGAGGGTTAATATGGGATAGAATAGCAATTCCCCTTCTTAAATGGGATTTAAAGACAAGGCCAATCCAGAGTCTTCTGAAAGGCATGTGGTGAAAGGACAAGAGGCAACAGATACAGATTGCAGCAATAGAAATCCATATGGGTTACAAGGAAAAAATTAGTCACTGTGGGAGTGGTGAAGCAGTAGAACAAGTGCCCAGGGATGTTGTGGCATCTCCATGCTTGGAGATATTAAAAACTTGACCAGCAGTCTGAAAGCTACTTCTGAGGTACTTTTAGTGACCTGGTCCTTTTAAGAGAGGATCTCCCTGTTCAGTCATCCCTTTACCATTTCTTTAACCATCTTTAAAGAATGGTAAATTAGGTAAACTAGGTAAACTAGGTAAATTAGTTTCCAAGTGGCAACCTCGCAAATAATTCACTGATACCTGGTTAAGTTAGGTAGGTCTGACATATATTCTATTACCTGAAAGAAGTGAAGTAAAATCCAAGGAATATTCTCTTACTAAGGAAAATTACTGTTTTAATCTGGCTCAATACACTGTTGATAAAAAAAAAAAACAAAAAACAAACCTGATAGTTTTGCCTGTTTTCCACATAAAAACAGGGAGATGATTTTGCTGGAACTTGAGGAACCAGCACAACTGAAAATGCAGGCTCTGTTCCTTCATATGAATTAATGGAATTGTTTACTGTCAGCCCAGTAAGCTGCATTTTTCAGATTGATGAATGTGATAACAGTAGCAATCATTTAAATTCATAGGAGCTCTATAGGGGTAGTTCAGGCCAGCTTTGACTTACTGAATCTCTGTTGCTGTTTAGTGGAAGAAGGAAAGACTGCAGCTGGCCAAGCTGCCATCAAAAGAGAGACTTTCTGAACTGAATGCACTCAAATCATGAACTTAGACATAGAATCCTACAGTGCTTTTCTGTTCTCTTATTTCATAATCAATTTAGGCTAGAATAAAATTTTTTCAGGGTGGAACATTTAATTAATGGCTATTAAATTTTAAAAAATATTGTCCTGGCTGTTTATTTGGCAGTCATTGCTGTTAATTTTATAATCAGTTTTAAAAGAAGCAAAATAATTAACTGTAGTTTTATTTTCTGCAAGACTACATTTTTTTTTTTAGTTCTGGATGGATTCTTAGTAAGTATTGTTGCAATCTCAATACTTGTAAAGCAGTTGAATTACTTAAGTAATTCTAACTAAAACATTTAGTTTGACACGAGCCGTGTTTGTCCTATTTTACTATAAAGCAACTTTTTCTTCTTGATTTTTAATTTTTTTTGTGAAGAGTATGTCATGTAACTTTGGTATGGGATCTTTCTTAACTGTATCCTCAGACATTTCTTTCCTTTTTCAGATGAAGATGATAATGAGGAAAAAGAAAATCCTCTTGCCTTAGGAGAGGGAGGTGAGAGTGGTGGTCTTGTGCCTGGAAAATCTCTAGTCTTTGCAGCCATGGAATTGCTCATGTTTATCCTAGTGCGGCACATGCCCCATCTGAGTTCCAAAGTGTCTGATTCTCCAAGTCACATTGCTGCCAAATCCAACCTGTCTGAGGAGAGTGCTCGTCTTGTGGCTGCCACCGTTAATATTCTGTCTGACCTGCCTTCCCTGTGTTCTCCAGCAGGTAAGGTATTGTAGCAAAACGTGTGTGAGTGGGTACTGTAGTGGCAGCACAGTGAGGATATGATGCTAAAACCAAACTGGAAATATATTGTTAAGGATGCTTTAAGGGTCATCTGTTGATAAGTATAGCTAGGTGCTTGACTAAATTAGGAATTCAGACTTTTCCAGTGAGCAGTGTAAAGGACATTTGATTTTAAGTTTGCATGTGTACTGCAAATTTGCTCAGGAAATCAGCTCTATATCACTCTCATTTTATTGTTGACTTTTTCCCATTTTCTCATGATTTTGAAACCTTTTGGCCAATTTTAATCATGTTATAAAAGAACAGAGACCTCTCAGAGATAATGAAATTATTTGAAAAGTTCGTGAAAAGCAGCAGCTGTATGAAAAGACAATCCTACTGAGGAAAAACCAGCACAATTCATCTGTGGTACACTTGGTTTTACACCCGTTGGCTGTCAGTCATTCCAAATGTGATTCTAAACTAAATGGAGCTTTCTTCTGCCCAGGAAGACTGTCACAAAGGATGTGTAAGCCAGGGTAATTGCACTGAGTGAAGTTCAAGGACACAATGACATGGGAGGCTGTCCTCTTTGACTTTTGCTTTTTGGAGAGCAAATTGCTTAAGTGTTGTCTCAAGCATCTGTGGGAAGTTTCACACACCCATATAGATAAGACATTTTAGAAGTTGGTCCCCTAATGAGGTGCATGATAAATAACTTATTTAGACAAAGTTATGTTCAAAAGACAACATGGCCTGTCTTCAAATAGACTATTTGTGAATTTGTGTCTTGCAGTTCTTTAAAGAACAGTAGATTTTGAGTTGGAGTCCTGTACTGTTTTTATTTGATTCCTGATTATTTTTCTTCTATGTTTTTGTGGAGAGGGTGATGAAGAAGAGGGTGGCCAAATAGAGTAGCAGTATTACTTCTGTTTTGTCTGGAGTGAGGGTGTTACTCCCAGCATTTGGCAAGTGGCCACTGGAAGTAGCTCAGAAGCTACTGTTAGTCTCTAGAGATTAGTCTGCTAGGGATTGGTTTTTTTTTCCTCATTCAGAAGATGTAGCAGCTGATAGCTGTAGGGAGGCAGGGATAGCACATGCACAAACATTTGTGCTAATTGAGCCTTTGGATGTAAGTGAAACTGAACAAAAAGAATTCATCACTTCCTGTGATTGAGTGTTTTTTTTTTTTTATTTCTTCCTCTTTCTTTAAACTATGAGCATCTTGCAGTCTCCATTGGACAAGATCCTGGGCCATCTGATCTTGAAGAACAGCTGCTTTGAAAAAGGGGGTTGAACTAGATGACTTCCAGCACTCCCTTCCTGTCATAAGTGTTCTACTTAATGTATCTATCCTCACAGCATTCCCAGAAGCAGGAAAATGGCTGGATTTGTTTCCACAAACACAGGAAAATGAAGCATAGAAAAGATATGCAAAGAGACTTGACTTTCTGAAGTAACCTGTTGATTTTGCATGCCTAACTGCAACAGCACTCTTCTTTCAGTCCTGCAGGGGCTTAAAGTGTACCTATGTTATTGAAACTCCTGCTGCAGGCTTTGTCTAGGATTTGAGATACCCAGACAGCTTCCTTACTTTGCTTCTGAGGCTTATACCACACACCACCTTACTTGGAAGGTGCAATGTTTTAGTTTGGAGACCTGTTTCCAGACCTCTTATTTTTGCTGTTTATAGGACCCAAGTGATATGCAGATCCCGTTTTAAGATACTTAACAATCTGGATGACACACCATGTATCACATGCCATGTAGGACAAAGCTTTAATAGCTAAATCATCATTCCTGGATTGACAGCAGCATTTCAATTGTTGGCTTGTATGACTTGTGTTATGATACACTTTATTAGCACTGCTGAATGAATTTGGTGATAAAATGTTGAATGACACATATCACTTGTTACCTGAATTGCAGTTTATCTTGTCTCCTTTGTCTCCAACCATATGCATTCATATTGGGAAAGCCAAAGCAGTTATCTACCACCCTTCAGAAATTCTATTTTGTCTTTTTTTTCCCTTTTTTTTAGGGTGTATGACAATCTTACCCACTATCTTGTTTCTGATAACAAGAGTATTGAAAGAAACAGCAGTAAAATCAGCAGATAATCAGGTCCCACCTCCTGTCAGTGCAGCTCTTCAAGGGATAAAAACTATTGTTACTCTTCCAACAGTGAAGACTGATGAAACTGAGAAACAATGGACAGGTCTTATCCGCAGCACTCTGGCATCTATCTTGGAAGACTCTCAACCTGGTAAGTGGCTTCCCAGTGCCCGAGAGTTAAAATTCAAGAAAACTGGATTTTGCTGTAATGAAAAGGCAAGTATGGTATCTGCCTATAACTTAATGTAAGACCTGAGTGCACAGAGCATAATTCATCAGTTGCTTAATAGATTTTATTGAAGAAAAGCACAACATTTGCTTTAATAAAGTAGTTACATCTCAGGAGTTCCCACCCCAGATTTGTCCTTGTTTGGTCTGTTTTCTTTGACAGTGTTGATCATAACCTCCAGTTAGAAGTTTTCCCTTTTGCAATGCATCTTGCAGCCCCTGTCTCTCAGGTTTTACTCTGGCACTATTCATACAGTCTTAGTGACAGTGAGTGTCTAAGCGAATGAGTGTGAAGACAGCAACAGCTAATTCTGGCAAGATTCATACTGGAGCAGGATACTCACAATACTTTTAAAAGCTTTCTGTGATGAGGAAGAAATCCTCCCCCTGGCCAAAAAATCAGCAGCAGGATGGCTACTGTGTGTGTGTGCAGAGAACTCCAGACCACCTCTTATGGTTCACATATGTGCTTTGCCTTGCCCTTCAAAAAGTGAAAATAGTCTTAGCTTCGTAGTTAGCACAAGAGAGACACAAAGATTTGCCATTTGCATAAGGGTAGTCAGCGACGAAAACATCCCATTCCATTGCCAAGGAGCCATTTGTAGAGAGTGAAGAGAAGCTTGAATGGAGTGACTCGTGAGAGGTCGGGAACAAGTAGGTAATTGCAAATGATTCTGAAATGTCCCGGGGGGGAGGATCACTAGGTTTGTGTTAACCAAGCCAAACTTCTAATTTGATCTGTCACATCAGCTCTTGTTTTCCAGCCTTTAGTTACTGTAGAGATTTCACAGTCCCTCTTTCCAGAAACATCACTGGCTGTAGGCTTTTTTGCAGGCTTCAGAAATTTTTCTTTGTTCCTTGCAAGAGTGTATGTTTTACTTTCCAGTCTTCTGTGAAGTGTGATAGATCACACACACAAAAATCTAAGCAAGGTCCACTGCATTCAATTTCAAATCTCATAATTCAATAAAATTTTAAAAATGTAAATTTAAAATAATTTTTAAAATGTAAGAAAAATTGTTACTTAAAATGCTTGGAGTAGTTTTTTGAAGTGAGGTTTCACGTCATGGCTAAGCCAATTGAGTGACTATCTGACATCTGTAAAGAGCAGTCATGTTGTTTTTCTTTCTTGCTGACTGTATTTGTGCCTCTCAGGGAAGAGAAGAACCATTGTGGCCAACCAGACCAGCAGAACAGTGCTTTTCAAATATATATAGTCATAGTTTATATATAAATACACATATTTTTGTTCCTGTTGTGAATTCATGAATGAGATCTGTGAATACAGAGCTTATGCAAGGAAAAAGAATTATGACAGTGGCAAATACAGGCTATATGAAAAGCAGGAAAGGTTAAAGTAGGACCGTTCCTATTGGTGACAGCTGGCTGTCAGATCAACTAGTCTGTTCTGTGAAACCTAATGTTAAGTAAAAGTTGTTGCCATGCTGGATACCTATTTCTTACTCTGCTGTATCAGCTGAAGATAATAATAAAAAAAAGTGAAGTAGATCTTTAATGGGGAAAGGATCTAAAAATATTTCTTTTTCTCTTTTGTTTACACATTGAAAACAAAAGGTATGACTTCGTCTGAAAAAGTGTGGGTGATGATGTTTTCCTTGATACTTAAGTTTCAAAAAGGTTTACTTTATTAAAACAACTGTTAGAATAGAGTTGCTCAGATATTTGTCAATAATGATAAAATGATTCTGTAATAAGTAAATGCATATGCAGTTGCAAATCATTTCAAGTACATATATTTCCTTTCTGTGAGTTCATCTGTGTTCACTAGCTTTTACTAAATAAATTCTAAAGCCTTTTTGGAATAAGCTAACAGCATGTTTGGTTTTGTTTTTCAGAAGCCTCTAAACCTGTTCTTGATGAAGTAAGCATACTTACAGCTATTGCTCTCTTCCTCTGGTCAGCAAGCACTGAAATAATTGGAGTGCAGTCTTTACAAAATGGATGTATGAACAGATTTAGAAGTGCATTGAATTCCAGTGATCCTTGGGTAAGATCATGTTATAGGAATGTGAATGATATATAGCCAGCAAAGACTAATCGTGATATTTTTAACACATTTCCTGAATGATTTGTGGTACCTTTGCTTCAGGGACAGATACTGTGGTAAAAATAACTACAATTTTCAACAGTGCCTTATTGAAACTCATGAGCAAAATAACCAAACTAAGTGCTTCTAGATAAAGTGTGTTCATGGCCTTGTGCCAGATTCTTGAATTCAGCTTTTTAAAAGGCAAACCAAATCTTTGTATGTGAAATTTTTTCAGATGAAAAGGTTGGTTACCAGAGAATGGTGACATTTCTACATTAATGCTGACTTTTTATATTACGAACTAAAGCATTTTTCTGTAGATAAAATTACAGTCCACATTTCTGATCAATTTTATATTTGTGCAAAACCTGTGTTTATTTTACATGTTCATACAAAACTCAGTTTGAGAACAAAAATGTAATTTTGTGGTCACCATCAGAACATCTCCAGACTGTGATCCATCTCATGATTTCATTCAGGGATTTCAGCCCTTTGGCTTGTCTTTGTGAATTATCTTCTGAATTATTTTCTCATTAAAGAGAAAAGTTAAAAAGTTGTAGACTGACTTGGTTCAAGCGGCCTAATGCACTGTATGGATAGTAAAGTTTAACTTTTCCAGCCGTGTGTGTATCAGTTTGAGTGGGTATACAAACCTGCAGGTGGGAGCTAAGGAGAAAAATCTATAATGTTTCCACAAGCAAGCACTGCAGAGATTCCTGAGAAGAAAAACATGCAAAAAATGTGGATGTGTTTAGGGTCACAGGGAGGTGTTTAAAATCCTGTTTAGACTGATAATTCTTCTCCGTAGCAGGGCAGGTGTTTTCCAGCATGAACATAAAATTCAGTTGATTCTGAAGCCTGACTCTGGATGGAAAGCTACTTAAAATTTTATTGTGTGAATGGAAATGTCAGTTGTATTAAGCATACTCTCTCTCAGCTCTGTATAAACACACGAACAGTGAGAGAGGAGTCCATCTTCGCCCACCACCCCGCTGGAAAGCTGCCCATCAGCTGGAACTTGCCACTATTTTTGTAACACACAGGGAAAGCTTGGACAGCAGCCAGATTGTGTCCACTGTCTTCTCACTGATGTGCAGAACACAGACTCTGTAATACTTGTTGTGTGTTCATTCTAGCTTTTTACATGTAAAATACTCGTTGCAATCAGTAACTAGACACCTGTTTGTAATAAAAGCATGATACTGGTTGTACTAAGTGCATTGAACTGATTAAGGAAAAAACTCTTCCAAAGAACTACTGCTGTCTTAGAAGAATTACAGGAATATTTTTTAAAATATTACCACCTGAAAAGGTTAAATTTCATGTATAGTAATAAGCAGACGTCTGGTGAGCTCAATTCCCTCTTGTTCCAACAAGGTAACTCAGTTGAGAGACCCAAGTGTTTCAATGCTATTGGGAAGATTTGACATGAGAGTGCACCCTTTATATACTTTGAAGAAGCCCTGATTTTACCTCACAGAAGTTTTTGTAGACTTCTGTGAATGAACAATAGTCCAAAGTTTTCCATTACATAGGTCAAAGGAAAAAAAGCTGGGATAAAATTCTGCTGTCAGATTCAGTCATAAAACTCTTCTGAAATAATGCTGCATTTAAGAAAAGAGACTTTTACTCCTTATTTCAAAGCCTAATCATCTTTAACAGCTAATAAGGAATGAAGTTTAAAGAAAGACAGAAAGGGAAGAGAATTATTTGTAATGGTATGGAGACATAGAGGAAAAATTTGTTGAAACGGGTCAAAGATGATGGTGAGTAAGGCATTAAGGAAAAATGTTCTGTGGAGCTCTGTTTTAAAGCATGAAAATGACATGAGAAGTGTTATTACTTCAGACCTTAAAAATTGAACTGTATAGAAAACCTGCAGCTTTATACTATTGAATTAACAGTAACATGAGCTGCGTAACTTGTATTTTCTTACCAGTAGTTTTTATGATCTATGATATTTATTATTTTTACTTGTATACCTATGTTTCCAGTCATTCCTGAATCTCCTCACAGATCATGGTGTTCAGTAGTAGTTCCCCTAGACCATTTCTGTTCAGCATGTGCTCAATAACTCATCCTGTTCAGACCTGAGTGCAGTTTGAAAAAATGTGCAATGTTTATCCTCATATTTGTTGTGGGGCTTCTCCCACAGTGTTCTGTGATCAGCTCACAGTATGGCTACAGATACATTCCTGTGCTACTACCAGCACAAGATGGAGAATGAGAAGGAAGGATGGACAGGCCTGACACTTTTGGCTACAGCCTTGGTTTGTGTTAGAACAAGATGATTACTTTGATCTGAGTCATTTTTATGGGCTGTGTTGTCCTTCTGGGATTGGAATAGCATATCCTGATTTTGAAGATTAATCTACTATTAGAGCTGGTAGTTCTGAGACTTCGAGATGTAGTTCACTGTGAACTGATGTGACTTTCTATGACATTAACTATGCCTTCATTTTCTCTGAGTTTATATCGCTACTGCTTTTTAGTACCTGCATGTTCTTTCTGATTGGCCTTTTATTGAAAACTGGGCTAATACTATTTTACCACATGGGCTGTGTTGCTGCTTTCCTCTTACTCAGTGTGTTTCCTTCCCATTTAGTAGTCTTTCTTTTTTTTCTGTATCAGAGATAACGGAGTTTATTAGAATTCCCTGAGTTAACAAATAACTTTGAGGACAATGTATTTATCTTGATTTGATTAGGTTCAAGCCAAGTGTTACCAGCTTCTGCTTTCTGTGTTCCAACACACCAATCGTGCCCTGTCAACTCCATATATTCATTCATTGGCCCCTGTCATGGTTGAGAAGCTGAAAGCTGTGGAAAGGAGCCGCCCGAACAACAACCTGGAGCTTTTAGCAGTCCAGGAAGGAATAAAAGTCCTTGAAACATTGGTTGCCCTTGGTGAGGAGCAGAATAGTAAGTATGTAGGTTTTCTAGAGAAATGAATAAAGCTAAAATAGAATATTGAATATTAGAAATCTGGCAGTTAGGAACTTGATGGCACAGTCACAAATACAGTGACCATGTGTGCAACATGCTTTGGTAATTCCAGTGCTAGAACTTTTGTATACATGAGCTTGCACAGCACATACAGCATGATATGCTGTAGCCTTTGCATTTCTGGTGATTGCAGGAAAAAAAATCTAAACATGAACTGCAGTAATGAGTCATATTTTACTCCCTTTGGAAAACAGTAATTTGTGCACTTAAAATTTACTTTTTCTTGTTGTTAGCTTTTATTTATTTTAGTAGACTTTTATCAGGTTGCTTGTCCCAACTCAACAAGTTTTATCTAAAAAGCCCATGAAATTGAACTATACTGGTCAGAGTATCTTGATTGTAGATGAAGCCTCCTGATTGCTTCAGAAGACAGAATACATTATTTATAGTTTATCTTTAAGTTAGTTATTCTCTAAATGAAACAATGTGCATTTGAAGACTTACTGTGCAGACATTTGACTTCAAATGCTGAAAAAATTCATTGTAAAATACTATTAGTGGGCTTGTATAGGGCTTTTTTTTTTCTTTTTTGGTTGGTTTTTCTGTTTTTTTTTCCCCCAACATACTCCTTGTTGGAGTTTCTCTTTGTTGATGATACAATAATAAATTTCCTGAGCCTCATTCTGCTTCTGGCACCATTGTTTGAAACACATGAAATGATAGAGTAAGTGAAGCGAATGAGGAAACAGAATGCCTGATCTTTTCCTGGCTCAAAACAATCACCCCATGAGTATGAACTGGTGAAAACCTTTAATGGGACAATAATTAATACTCTGGTAATCTAAAAAAAAAAAATAGATGAATTAGTTACCATCGATTTTTAAGTTCTTTGAGGTTAAAATGTACAATTAACAGTTAACACATTTCAAAGGTGTACTTAAATCCTTTCCAGATACAAAAATTTGCCTTATTGCTTAAGTTCAGCTGCCTTTTTTATTCTCAAGGTCAACCCTTTTGATCCCTTTGCCATTTTGGGCTGTGGGCTAGCATTAAGTCATGCTAGTTGAAGTCCAGCTAGTTTTTGGATTAGAATCTCCCAGATGAATATAAATAATAACAGATAGTTGTCCCTGACTTTTTCACGAACACTTGGATACCAGTAGCGGTTCACTTCGGCTCGCTGGCGAGCTTGATACTCAGATTCAGTGTCTTTCTGCCTGAAAATTGTTTTGAAATCGTTTCATATGATTGGCTCTCTACATCTTACAATCTTTCGTCAATGATCTGCAATCAGATGGTACAAAAGCATCTCGAAATGAGTGTCAGAATCATTTTTTATTGTCAGTTCTGAAAACAATATTACCCTTATCCATCTAATAACTGATAATTTTTGTTTGTTTGTTTTATTCTCTGATATGGTAATTACTTTTTTTCCTTTCATTTTTAGGAGTACAGTTGCTTGCCCTTCTCGTTCCCACTCTGATCTCCTATTTACTGAATGAAAATGCCTTTGCTTCTGCATCTACAGCATCTAAGGATCTTCATGAGTTTGCACTTCAGAATCTCAT
Organism: Climacteris rufus; assembly: GCA_013398175.1. Taxonomy (NCBI): domain Eukaryota; kingdom Metazoa; phylum Chordata; class Aves; order Passeriformes; family Climacteridae; genus Climacteris; species Climacteris rufus. The sequence goes on along the minus strand of VZRZ01006207.1, from coordinate 1,014,684 downwards.
GCACATTGGTCCACTTTACCCACATGCTTTCAAGACAGTAATGGGAGCTGCTCCTGAATTAAAAACACGTCTAGAAACTGCAGTCCGAGCAAGTCAGGCCAGCAAAGCAAAAGCAGCTGCTAGGCAACCGCCACCCACAGTACATTCCACCCCAACAATTAAACTGAAAACTAGCTTTTTTTGAATTACTTTTATTATTTTTGGACCATTAAGTAGTCAGAAGCATTACATTATCCCTGCATACATGTCTAATTTTGTGTAATTTGTATGTGAAAGGCTGTCTAATGGAGCTTTGTGTAATTACTTGAAATCCATGCATTACAAGGGAAGTGATGTTACTTGCATTTGTATAGATTTTTAGGAAATTGTGATCATATTTATGATTTTCTGTTATAAATTATCCACCAAAAAAATTATTCTGTATCTAAATAGTTTTATTTATTTTTAAAAGCTATCCCAAACCCTCCAGTGGTTTTTGAAATCTGGTGATTGTTATCCTGCCATTGTGCCAACACACTAACACAGTGGGGATGGAGGGAAGAGGAAAAACTGTTACCAAGTACTTACCCTGTACCATGGGGAATTTCAAGTGTAGAAGTATGCATTTTTTCCTTTTAAAAACAAAGTAGGGAAGGGGATTGTCAGACTTTGTAGATCATTTCAGATTGCATGAAAAAAAACCCACAACAAAACAATTGAAAATTTTCAGCCTTTCTTAAGGTGAATGATCAAGCATGCTGTCTCAATGAGTTGTCCTTATTTATGTGGTGTATATTTCTTTCAAATCCGTTTCCATGCTTGAAAATTAATAAAGGATGCAAAGAATCTAATCCCATATCTCTTCTAAGATAAATTTTAAAGAATGCACTGAAAACTGAGTTTGTAAGGAGAACTGCCTGCTATCTGCATTTTTGTAGGTGTAGATTTTGGCCCTTGTAAGGTGCTCTGTGTTTGCAGTCTTCCTGTTCTGCCAGCCACTGGCTGAATATGTGATGAGTCAGTGCTCTGCCCTCTGTCCAGACTCATAGGTATTTAACCTTCCTGCAAGATTTTAGTCTCTGGATATATCATAGCTGTAGTCCTTGATCAAGTTTGCAAGCACAGTTACTGGAGCACTTTGCATGGTACTGACTCGGGGCAGAACACAAATGAAAACCAGGCTCCTCCAGTTTTTCCTTCCCCTACCAGTGTTTTTTGAAAAGCAGTGGATCCCCTCACATCTGACTGAGTCTGATCTGCAGATTTTGGAGCTTAGAGCTCGAGTGCTGTGCTAACCTTGCAGCACACAGCCAGTGACTCCCAGTCTATCTGCTGCCAGGCCTAAACCTTCCTATTGGCAGAAGTGTGGAACCATGTATTTTCTTTTGTATACAAGACTGACTTACAAGAATTTTTTGACACAGCTGTTGAATTTATGGGCTTTTATAGGGATCTTTCTATACATCTTGCTTTATAGAGAAAAGTCACATAGCTAGAGGTCTTGACTAGGCCTGCTGAGTTTCATCTCTGATGTTTCTGTATACTCTGTAAAAACTGCATATTTCAGATGCTTCAACTTCAAATTCAAATATAACAAAGCGATAGTAAGTAGAATTGAATAATAGCTGGTTAAAATATTTGTAGATCACTATTTTTGCATAGATACTTGCCTCTAGGCTTTCTATTTTCCTGTAAGACCTTGTCTAATATCCCTATGAGTACCTATGCAAAATGGTCAAGACAATGCTCTTTTGCCATATGGTAGTTGCTGTGTGCAAAATATTTAACATAAAATCAGAAATGCTTTTATTGCACAGTGAATGTTTTAGTACTAAAGTGAGGACACAACAACTGGTGCATATTCTATAATCTCAAAAATTTTTTTCCATAAAGACGTTAACAATCAAGTCTTGTTCTATTGTTCTACAGGAGTAACAATATATACAAAAGTAGAAACAATGTGCTGTTCAGGAGAAGAAAAGTAACTTCACTACTTTTTTCATCTTAGTATGAGTAGTGGGAATTAAACTGATTGAAATATATCCCTTTCTAATAAGTCCTTCCAGCATTACAACTCTATATTGCTTAGAAGAAGTTCTGAACCTGTTTAACATTTGAGAGAAAGTATTAAGGAAACTTGCAGTACAAAAGTCAACACAAACGTTTTGCAAGTAAAACAGAAAACAAATTTATAACCTGTTTTAGATTCCCTCCCCTCCACCAGATAGTCTAGTAATTAATGACTTCTTGGAAAGATTTTGTCTATAATCAGGTTTTGTTTACAAGTTTCATTTCAGCACTTTTAAGTTTTGGTTAGACTCTAGTTGACAAGATGTCTGAAAACTGAGAAAAGGGGAGGGCGGAGGGAAGTGTGGCAATCAAGCATAACTAAGAAGTCAGTAGAAGAATAGAAAAAAGTTAGCAGAAGGGAAAATGGCACTAGATAGATGTAGAGGAATAGAGAAGGGAGAGGTTTTTCTCTGTATTTTGTGTGGCTGTCTGCAACATGCACAAATCTTGTTTGTATACATTCTCCCCCAGTTTAGTCCTCGTTTGCTTCCATGCTTGCTCCTGATACTAAAGGTATAACCATGTAGTTTTACAAAATATTTTGGCGTCAAATTTCATTTGATTAAAAAAACTGAAGTAACTTGAAATGTCCGTAGTGCTTATTGTTGTTTGTCACTGTCTTTTTCATCTTTTTCTTTGTCAATGGCCTTATAAATGTGCTTTTAAATGAAACTGTTTGCTCCGTTTCCCCTTCACGTCTTTCACGTCTCTCTCTGCTGTTTCCATCCTTTCTGGGTGAGCCTTGTTGTTCTTCGCTGGTTCCCTGCCCAGGTCCCCCCGATCACGCTCCCCGTTCTGCGCTTTCGCTCCTGTCCCTCGCTGCTCTCTGACGCTCTCTGTAAGCTTCCTTAGTGGTCCTTCCCAAGGAGGTCGTCCAGCAGGCACAGCTCTAACTCGGCGGGCAGGGTTACGGAGCAGACGACTGTGGTTTCAGAGCAGGCACAAGGAAGCAGGAAGCGCTGCTTGAGCAAGCGGCGGGGCAGTGCTGGCGCGCCCGGGGCGCGGCGCAGGGCACGAGTGGCACAAGCGGGCCCGTTCGCAGCGCCCACAGAGGCGCCCGGCAGCCGCCCTGGCACAGCCCGGCGTTTTCACACAGTGCTGGCACCCGGCCCGGGGCCCAGCCCGATGGAGCGGCGCGTCCGTCTGGCCGCAGCCAGGCTCTGGCGCGGGCGCGCACGTGGCAGGCCAAGGAATCCCGCCTTCGTCTGGCGGTGCCAGGGGGACAGGGCAGTGCTGCCGACAGGTTCTGCCCTCAGCACCACAGCATCCTGTGTTCCCGTGTTCCCTTTCCTCGCAGAAATCGCAGCGTGGCGTTTCCTGAAAAATGTTGGGTCCTCTCCTTTCCAGCATTCCAAACGATGTTCAAGAAAGCCCGGGAGCCTTGGGCAAGGTTTACAGTTTTCGGCGGTGTGAGGCCGAGAGCTGCTCGTAGCAGGGCCGAAACAGAAAAGCCGGGCCTGTAAGGGCGGGGCCCGACCGGAGCATGTGGGACTGCTGCAAGACACGTGCCCCTCCCGTGTTCCCAGGGTGGGTTGCCAGAGTGCCCAAGCCGTTTAAATTCCGCTCGGAGGTGGAGGTGACCATTAACCCTGTGCTCTCGCTGCAGCGCGGGGCTGCCCTGCCCCTCCCGCCAGCTCCCTCGCCCTCGCCCAGCCGACCGGTCCCCACGTCCCGGGGCTGAGGGTCAGCCGCCGAAACGCTATCCCTCGAATTACGGGCGGCGCGGGGAGAACGGGGGCGATCGGGGAAACCTCCCCGCCATCCAGCGGAACTACACTTCCCAGGACGCCGCGCGGGGCAGCGGGGCGAATCGCTCTCCGGCGCTGTCCCCGCCGGGCCGCCGTAGCAGCGGGCGGGGGCGGCTGTCAGGCGGTGACGGCGGGCGGGACGCGCCCAGGTTGTTGCTGCTGCTGCTGCCGGGACGCGGCGGGAGCGGCGGCGGGGAGCCAGGCGGACCCGGCCCGGCCATGGACGAACAAGCGGGGCCCGGCGTCTTCTTCAGCAATAACAACAACAACAA